>WNWK01016343.1:0-22500 GCA_009830355.1 Cherax destructor | reverse complement strand
ATTTTTTCATTCCAGAATGCTGTTCAAGTGCCATTACCAAACGAATTTATCTCCTTAAGAAATGTTGTAAAATAGACTAGTCCTTTTAGACCCCCAAAATTACACTTACAAAAGCATTTAAAAAAATAAACTTACATAAAAGGGCGAGTTTGGGGACCATCGTAAGTCGAGGTACCACTGTACTTGGAATGCCTAAAGCTCCTCAGATTGTAAGTAATGGAGGAATTGGTTCCAGATCTGCACTGACAACTCTTACTAAGAGTGGAAAGCACAGAGTGAAAATTAACAGGGTAAAGCAAGGGTGTAATAAGTACACTGAGGGGGAATTAAATAATTAAAATTGATGAGGCTTTTAAACCCCCTCCAAATATAAGCAAATTACTGAAACTAACTTAATCAGATAAACTGATTAGCCTAGGTCAGACTTATTTTCTGTTATCTGTTTATCCAAAGCAACATTAATGTGGGGTTAATGAGAGGGTTACTTTCTTCTGTTGATGGTACCTTTCTTGGCCATTAACAGAATCATTAGAGAGGAGGGGAAGAAAATAATGTGTAGGTACCTCTTCTCCTTTTGATGGTACTGTATCTTGGTCATCCATAGCAGCATTAGTGTGGAGTTAGTGAGACCAGGGGAAGGGGGCTTCTTATCTGTTGACTGTACGATTCTTTTGGTACACTTCTCTTGCACTGCTAAGTATGACATAGAACAGAAATTGAAATATATCTCATTTTTATATTATTTGCATGTGTATTAAACTATTAGAAGTGTCTTAGTATTGTACATGTATGTACTCTGATCCATTACATACATACATATTCACATACATGCATGCTTTCTGAATCTTTTCCTCTATCAAACCTTTCTTGTTGCTCAACAAAAAGCATCAATGAGAGGTGGCAAATGTTTCATCAGATAGCAATACCCTGTGGAATTTCTTGTTAAATGTTGCCATTTCTTCATAAAGCTTATATAACTGGAAGAGATTTCAAATTTTGAAGAGTGCAGGACACCTATCAAGCACGTTTGATATCCTTTGGAAATTTAAACTTAAAAGAAATCATGTACATAAGCTTCATTTTTTTTAATATTTAATGATAAAAGCCCATTAATACAATTTTGATTGATTTTCCAGGTTTTGCTGTTATTGAAAAATTACCTTTTTAGCAAAATACACCTCTTTGATGCCAAGGATAATCTTTTTGTCAACTGTGGAAATGATCCTTTAGGCAAAGCCCTGCAAGTTGATCGCTTTCATTACACTGATGTTGGGTAAGTACCATTCATCTTTAATTCAGATCGACTTTCAGAAGTATTTATTATGGGGTTTTATGTTCAGTTGATTGTCGATTAAGACAGTAGTTACATTCTCGAAAATGGCATCTCGTAAAAAAAGTAATCCGAAACAAGCTAAAGAACATATGGGAAAGATAGTTACATTAATTGAACCTATAAAATTGGCAGGCAACTTTTTTTAGATCTCAAAATTGTAAGATGAAATTAAGTGGTGCACGTTTCTTAGTTTTTTGCTCAGTCCACTCACTCAGTTATGACCTCCTTTTCAGGAGGTCATAACTTGGGTTATTCGTTGCACAAGCTCGTATCATTGCCTTGATACTTTTAATTGAAAAAAAAATTAATCTTCATCGAGACCATAGGCTCTCTCCATCTCCACCACATGTGCTTACTTTTAAGCTTGATTACAGTCTCCACAGACTCCTAAGTGCACCACTTACCCTTTTACCCTCATCAATTCTATGATTCACCTCATCCTTCATAGACCCATCTGCTGACACGTCCACTCCTAAATATCTGAATACGTACATTCACCTCCTCCGTACTCTCCCTCCAATCTTTCATCACCTAAACTTTTTGTTATCCTCATCACCTTACTCTTTCCTATATTCACTTTCAATTTCCTTCTTTTACATACCCTACCAAACTCATCCACCAACCTTTGCAACTTCTCTTCAGAATCTCCCAAAAGCACAGTGTCATCAGCAAAAAGTAGCTGTGACAACTCCCACTTTGTGTTAGATTCTTTATCTTTTAACCCCACACCTCTTGCCAACACCCGTGCATTCACTTCTCTTACAACCCCATCTATAAATATATTGAACAGCCATGGTGACATCATACATCCTTGTCTAAGGCCTAATTTTACTGGGAAATAATCTTCCTCTCTCTTACATACTCTAACCTGAGTCCTCACTATCCTCGTATAAACTCTTCACTGCTTTCAGTAACCTACCTCCTATTCCATACCTGCAACATCTGCCACATTGCCCCCCTATCCACCCTGTCATATGCCTTTTCCAAATCCATAAATGGCACAAAAACCTCTTTACCCTTATCTAAATACTGTTCAGCTATATGTTTCATTGTAAACACTTGGTCCTCACACCCCCTACCTTTCCTAAAACCTCCTTGTTCATTTGCTATCCTACTCTCCATCTTGCTCTTAATTCTTTCAATAATAACTCTACCATACACTTTACCATGTATACTCAATAGACTTATTCCCCTATTATTTTTGCACTCTCTTTTGTCCCCTTTGCCTTTATACAAAGGAACTATGCATGCTCTCTGCCAATCCCTAGGTACCTTACCCTCTTCCATACATTTATTAAATAATGGCACCAACCACTCCAAAACTATATCTCCACCTGCTTTTAACATTTCTATCTTTATCCCATCAATCCCAGCTGCCTTACCCCTACTTTCATTTTACCCACTGCCCCATGAACTTTCCCCACACTCACAACTGGCTCTTCCTCACTCCTACAAGATGTTATTCCTCCCTGCCCTATACACAAAATCACAGCTTCGTGTATAGGGTAAAAAATTTATTCACTAACACATCCGAGTATGGTATGGGAAGTGTATGAACAGATCTCTGAGGGTTGAGAGATTATGTACATTAAGTGCAATTAGGCCTTCCCCATAAACATAATTGCTTGACTCACAGGCTGGCTGCCTGTGAGATGGAGGGTAAGCTCCTGAAGGTTCAAGCCAATCCAGTCCAGTTAGTCCTGCACTGCTCCATATGTTTTCCTTAATGTTGCTAAATCAGAAATCAACTTCATAGAGTCATGATTGAAAACAGCCTAGAAGATCGCATCTTAATTGATGGTCTACTGTACTATACTGTGCTTGTAACTATTAAATGACTGGTAAACCTATTTCTAGATTTAGTGAACAGCTTGAATCATTTGTGACACTGATTAATCCTGGGAGAATGTAAAATGAGTGGCTATGTAGTGTACAGTATATCAGTGTGACATCCCACAGTTAGCATGTTTTTGTGGTTGACCTCATAGTAATTGGTGGAAATTTGCTATACCACCTCCTCGGTGTAAAGATCTTTTCACTATAATCTCTCATGTTTTCAACTTTATTATTTAGTACAATATCTTTAATTTATAACCATCCCTCAATATGTTTCATCAGTAATACTAAGCAGAGTTTTAATGTGTATTCTTGTTTGTGATTTCTGTTGATACTAATGATAACCTATCTTTTACAGGGTGCTGATTTCTAAGAATATTATCAGAGTGCTACCAGAGTTTCCTTATAGTGAAACAAAAGGAAGCCCATCAGTACCTGTTGCATCAGATGCAACTTGTGTACAGATTAAGCAAAATGGTTCAAGTGAACATTCAGTCGATGAATGTGCTGCTGAGGAGAAGAGTACTACTGTTTATAATTTTGTAACTAATGTTTTAAGTAAAACTAATGGCAGAACAGAGGTATTAGTGCCCACAAGGGTTACGACCTCTGAACATTTAAAGAGTTCAGGGACCTCGATTCATTCGAGGGAACTTCAGCATGGCCAGGATGGCTCTCTTGGCTTCATCTCTGTTCCTGGACCCTCTAGAGAAAGCCAACCTGGTTGGAGGAGGCCAAGCCAGACTGCTAGTTGTATACCCTACAAATTCACCCTCTGTGATAACCCAGAAAGTAATTCTGATGCAGAGTCTGTGTATAGTATGCAAGGATACGAAACGGGTAGGTTTAATTCTAGTCTATATTGATTTTATATTTGAATTTATTTTTCAGTATTCTGGATAAATTATTTTCTGAATACTATTTTAATCTTTCAGAATATGCAAGTACAGTGGACCCCCGGTTTTCGTGATTTTTTCGTTCCAGAATGCTGTTCAAGTGCCATTACCAAACGAATTTATTTCCATAAGGAATAATGTAAAGTAGACTAGTCCTTTTAGACCCCCAAAAATACACTTACAAAAGCTTTTAAAAAAATACACTTACATAAAAGGGCGAGTTTGGAGCAGGACGAACACCGGGGGTCCACTGTATAGTTATAGGAAGAATGGAAAGTGACAATACTGTGACTGGAACATTATAGAGATAATCTGTACTTAGGAGAGAGAAACTTGTGTTTTTCTCTTATTAATTTCTTTAAAACCATATTCTCAGCCATTGGCTCTTTTCACCATGCCTGCACCATTCATTTGATCTCTCTGTCTCCATATACTACTATTATCAATTTCACATTATAAAAACTTCTCTCATACTCAGTCTTTCTCCCTTTCCACCCTCTTTACATCACTGTTTCATCAATCATTCCTCTTCAGATCTACACTCAGCCTCCTTTATCCAGAAATTATGAAAAAAGAAAAAACACTTAGCCATTCTAATTTCTGTTGGACAATGTTGATAATTAATTAACCTTACATTGTTGTCAAGTGTTTAAAATCAATAATAGCAGAATTTTTAAGAAACATTGTATAGTGTCAAAGGAAGCAGATGATTGAATATTAATTTGATTTTTTTTTCAGCTTTGTGCCGTAATACCGAGTTTGAGGACACTGATATTGAGGCAGAGTTAGAGGCTGAATCCTATGAAGAATATGAAATAGCTTCAGATGATGACAAGGAACAAGAACAGTCTGATGATGATGATTCTGTAATAGAGGTTGGTCAGCAATTTATTTTGTATGTAATAAAGTAATTAAGCATTGGTGAGAATGGACATAGTTTGAGTAATGTATGGTTCTTCATCTGTTACTCTCATAAAGATGCTAGTGGTTTTCGTTGCCTCTTCTGGATAGCAAGATGTGGTGTGGTGTTTCACTTCTGAGCATACATGTATTACAAAAAATGAATATGTAGTACAGTGGACCCCCGAGTTTTGGTCACCTCGGAAATCGAACAATTATGTAAGTTTAATATTGTAAGTGCTTTTGTATGTGTATTTTTGGGGGTCTGAAAGTACTAATCTAATTTACATTTTTCCTTAAGGGAACAAATTCGTTCGGTAATGGCACTTGAACAGCCTTCTGGAATGAATTATGACCGAAACTCTGGGGTCCACTGTATATTTGTTTTTTGTTTTTTTCTATTTTAGGTGTTTGGCATTTACAATTTTGTGCTTGTTTACTGAGAGTAGAAAAATTTGATAAACCTAGGGCTAAAGGTAAATTTTTGTTGATTAAATTGCTTAAAAAGGCATGCTGTTAACTTGATTGTCTTCCATTTTTATTTTTACAGGATGTTGAGGTTGTTTTTTCTTTACCTGAGTCAAGTCAGGATGAGTTGGAGGAAGACTTCTGGGCAGATGATTCAGACACAGATGATCAGTCAGTTGATAATGACCTTGAGTTGATCCCAGAACGTTGGGACTGTCTTATTTGTGGCTTAAAGAAAACTCCTTTTGTGCCTTATTGTGAAAAATGTTGGCAGGTAAGAATTTTTTTTTTCCTTGGATATAAATTCAGCTAGCAGTTTGTTTATACAGGCGGGCCCCGCTTATATAGCAGGTTAGGTTCCTGGATACTGCTGTAAAGCGAAAGTCTTTTTCACTTTCAAATGTATATTAAAACCTGAAAACATGTTTACACTATCATATATTAAGTGAATATCATATATTAACCCTTTCAGGGTCCAAGGGGGGTCTCCGAAACTCGTTCTCAGGGTCCAAGAATTTAAAAAAAATAAAAAAATTATTTTTTCTTATGAAATGATAGAGAATCTTTTTCCGATCATAACGCCACAAAAATTATGAAATTTAATCGAAAACTAACGGAATTATGCTTTCGCGAAGTTAGCGGCAGCCATGACACTTACGCATCGGCGATTTCGCCCACTTTGAGCCCTATTTTCGGCAACTTCCAATGTTTCAGACAACTAAAATTAGAGCTATTTCGCTAGAACTCCATTTCTTCTATCGATTGAATACAAGAAACCGCCTATTTACCTATTACAACTACCCAAAATAGTGGTCAGAAAATGGCAATTTGGCCAATTTCACACAAATTTCAAACGATGCCAATTTCAAAATAGGGTCCAGAATAAACAAGGCAGACATTCCTGGCACTAAAATAACGTCTTCTCTGTTCATCAGTCACGTTTCCAGGCCCCTCTTACATTACTTTTGCTTTTCATTTTGAATTTTTATTCTCGCAAACAAATAGAAGATTTACTGTAATGTATACAACTGCATCATTGTAAAAATGGTATAAATAATATTATAGCACTTGTGCATGAATATTAGACTCGCCAGTTGATGTGTATTGGATGCATGGTGTGATTTGTTTACTCCTGAACATCGTCAAAAATCGAACATTTTCACTACTTTGAGCTCAATTTCAAGGTACTTGTCGTTGTCAAACCAATCAAAATCATCTCTATTTCTGTAATATATCTTCCAATCTATCAAATGAGACCAAGAAAACGAGAATACATCAATAAATACCATACGAAAATAGACTGCAAAGTCGCTGTTTTAAACCAAAAACACGGTCAGAGTTTTATTTTCCTCATTATGCACTGTGTGGTGCAGGAATTTTTTTATACTGCGCACACTGACCGCACAGACCCATTCTATCACATCTAGGCCTAACAGCCTGTTTCTGCTTGATTTGAGGGCGCTAGAATTTAGGCGTACTAGTACGTCAATAACCCCAGGGCGTAAGCCGTACTAGTACGTCAATAACCCTGAAAGGGTTAAGTGAGCAATAGAGCTAAGCCTACAAATGCAAATACAGTACACACACACTACTTACCTTAAAATATTATTGTTCTTAGCCTATAGTGAGTAGTGAATATATTTATTGTAGGAAGTCTAAATTAATGAAGAATGTGTATAATTGAAAACTGCTGCATTCGTGAAACTCCGTAAAGCAGAACGCTGTAAAGCAGGGCCCTCCTGTGCTGTATGTAAAGTTGAAGAATGTGACACGTGCAAACGCCTGGGTATCTGTGAGAGACGTTTCACCTGCATAGCCCAGTTTGTCAATTTATTACAAAAGCAGGAGGACAAAGACTTCCACCAGTGGGTCCCACTTAATCATGTCTTCAACTGCTGGATCTCTCCACTACTGCCACTGGTTCCAGTATAAAAGGCTCCATCCTCATGCCTCCTTATTTGATAAACTCCAGGTGTTGCACATGTCTTGCTCTTCAGCCTCTTAGTATTATACCTGTAATGAATTATGGCTTAGAGAAATTCATAATGTACTTTGTGAGTCATACAAATTGTTGTATATACACTTAATTCATAATTTCAGGGATCCCATGAATCAATGTGATAAAGTATAACATATAATTACAGAAAAATCAAGGAGCTTTAATTGATTTAAGAGTTGCAATATACAGTGGTACCTCGAGCTACGAGCTTAATTCGTTTCAGAAGGCTGTTTGAGTGCTGATACCAGACGAATTTGTTCCCATAAGGAATAATGTAAATTAGATTAATCTGTTTCAGACCCCCAAAATTACACTTACAAAAGCACTTACAGAAATACACTTACATAATTGTTCGAGTTGGGAGCTGCTCATAAGTCGAGGTACCACTGTATTAGGTCGCAGATATTTGGAAATTCTGATTAAAGTATTGATAAAGTTGAATAAAGTTCCAAAAGGAGTTTTCTTACATTTTATTAAAGGAATTTTAATTTGATTTTAAAGGATGTTCCTCAGAATGCTTTTTATACAGCATCACAAAGCAAAAAACAAACAAAGTATTGGACAGAATGCTTCAAAGATTCAGTAAAGCCCTGATGCTGATCAAAATTGCCTCTAATTTCCCTGGTGCCATATGGCCCATTCAGGTTTCACTCCTCATAAATGTAATATTATTAGATACTCGGTGAAAGCCTCACAGCTTTACTGGGTACTTATTGAAAGATAAAATATATAGTTTTGTAGACTAGTTGTTACATTTGTAATGGCATTATTGGCTACTTGGTGAATGATGCACAGCGTTATTAGCTAGTCTGAATAATATGTTGCCTTAGTGGCTATTCTTTTAACTGATGTACAGCCATATCGACTACTTGTTGAATGACAGTCACTTTCACTAGTTGAATGAGGCATTACCATACTGGATAAGTGTCGAGCTATATGTAGCCTCGCCAGTTACTCATTGAAAGAAGTATAACTTTCCGGCTACTGGTTGAACGATGCGTAGCCTTGCCGGCTACTGGTTGAACGATGCGTAGCCTTGCCGGCCACTGGTTGAACGATGTGCAGCCTTGCCTGGCTGCAGTTGAACGATGTGCAGCCTTGCCTGGCTGCAGTTGAACGATGCGCAGCCTTGCCTGGCTGCAGTTGAACGATGTGCAGCCCTGCCTGGCTGCATGTTGAACGATGCGCAGCCTTGCCTGGCTGCAGTTGAACGATGTGCAGCCCTGCCTGGCTGCCGGTTGAACGATGTGCAGCCTTGCCTGGCTGCAGTTGAACGATGCGCAGCCTTGCCTGGCTGCAGTTGAACGATGCGCAGCCTTGCCTGGCTGCAGTTGAACGATGCGCAGCCTTGCCTGGCTGCAGTTGAACGATGCACAGCCTTGCCTGGCTGCCGGTTGAACGATGCGCAGCCTTGCCTGGCTGCCGGTTGAACGATTCGCAGCCTTGCCTGGCTGCCGGTTGAACGATGCGCAGCCTTGCCTGACTGCCGGTTGAACGATGCGCCTTGCCTGGCGCCGGTTGCCGATGGCCTGCCTGGCTGCGGTTAGCGATGCGCAGCCTTGCCTGGCTGCCGGTTGAACGATGCGCAGCCTTGCCTGGCTGCCGGTTGAACGATGCGCAGCCTTGCCTGGCTGCCGGTTGAACGATGCGCAGCCTTGCCTGGCTGCCGGTTGAACGATGCGCAGCCTTGCCTGGCTGCCGGTTGAACGATGCGCAGCCTTGCCTGGCTGCAGTTGAACGATGCGCAGCCTTGCCTGGCTGCAGTTGAACGATGCGCAGCCTTGCCTGGCTTCAGTTGAACGATGCGCAGCCTTGCCTGGCTGCCAGTTGACGATGCGCAGCCTTGCCTGGCTGCCAGCTGAGACGATCGCAGCCTTGCCTGGCTGCCCGTTGAGCGATGCGCAGCCTTGCCTGGCTGCGGTTGAACGATGCGCAGCCTTGCCTGGCTGCCGGTTGAACGATGCGCAGCCTTGCCTGGCTGCCGGCTGAACGATGCGCAGCCTTGCCTGGCTGCCGGCTGAACGATGCGCAGCCTTGCCTGGCTGCCGGCTGAACGATGCGCAGCCTTGCCTGGCTGCATGTTGAACGATGCGCAGCCTTGCCTGGCTGCCGGCTGAACGATGCGCAGCCTTGCCTGGCTGCCGGCTGAACGCTGCGCAGCCTTGCCTGGCTGCCGGCTGAAGCGCTGCGCAGCCTTGCCTGGCTGCCGGCTGAGACGCTGCGCAGCCTTGCCTGGCTGCCGGCTGAACGATGCGCAGCCTTGCCTGGCTGCCGGCTGAACGCTGCGCAGCCTTGCCTGGCTGCCGGCTGAACGCTGCGCAGCCTTGCCTGGCTGCCGGCTGAACGCTGCGCAGCCTTGCCTGGCTGCCGGCTGAACGCTGCGCAGCCTTGCCTGGCTGCCGGCTGAACGCTGCGCAGCCTTGCCTGGCTGCCGGCTGAACGCTGCGCAGCCTTGCCTGGCTGCCGGCTGAACGCTGCGCAGCCTTGCCTGGCTGCCGGCTGAACGATGCGCAGCACTTGCCTGGCTGCCGGTTGAACGATGCGCAGCCTTGCCTGGCTGCCGGTTGAATGGGTGCGAATCACACTACCATACTCTGAAAAAAAACTTACCCTCATTTCTCCTGTTGTTGCCTTTGCAACATTGCACAGCTCCTGATTTCCACCCCCTGTGGCTTGTCTTGCATTGTTAAGATTGCCTGTCTGCGATTGTTTTGCATATTCAGCCTCTCCTCACTTAGCAGCATACTCATTTACCAACAACTTGGCCTTGCAATGGGCTCTGACTAGTATGCATACCTAAATAATGTATATTAGAGGTGATTTCTTCTATTCTGTTTATTATGATATACTACAGTAAACTACTGTATAAACATTTAAAAGTATACCAGAAATGTTATAAATGGTGCAAAGGTGACATTAAAACTATATCAAAGATGGTTGACACAAACCCACTACCATTGTAGTATGCTCCTCACTTAGTAACGAATTTGTAGGTAGGTAGGAACGAAGCTCCGTCGTTAAGCGAGGAGAGGCTGTATATATATGTTTGCAAACAATTGCAGACAGGTGATCTTAACAATGAAAGACAAGCCATGGGGGAGTGGAAATCTTAAGCTCAAGATTTCTACCTCCCGTGGCTTGTCTTGCATGTTACATATATATACATATACGTGCCTCTGGAAAGAGTGATAATGTGAATGATGGATGGTGAAAGTGGTTTGTTTTGGGTCACCCTGCCTTGGTGGGAGACAGCCAGTGTGGGTAAGGATCTTCCTAGGAAAGGATGGAGGGAGAGAGTAAAGGAAGTTGTGTGAAAGTGGAGAAGAATGGTTTTTGGGACTTGATGAGCTGTTGGAATGTGAGCAGGGTAATGCGTTGTGAACGAATTCAGGGAACCTGGTTAGCCGGACTTGAGTCCTGGAGGTGGGAAGTACAGTGCCTGCACTCTAAAGGAGGGGTTTAGGATATTTACTGTTTATAGCTAAATCTAAGCTGTTGTATCTGCATGCCTCTGGCAAGACAGTAATTGTGTGAACGATGGTGATAGTGTCTTTTTCGGGTCACCCTGCCTCAGTGGGAAATGGCCAGTGTTAAAAATATATATATATATAATTTTTTTTTTTAACACATTGGCTGTTTCCCACAGAGATGTGATGACCTGAAAAAGAAGAAATGCTTTCATGAAGTTTCCTTCTTTTTACATTTAGTAATTTTTTTTTATTTTTTTTTTATTAACACATCGGCCGATTCCCACCAAGGCAGGGTGGCCCGAAAAAGAAAAACTTTCATCATCATTCACTCCATCACTGTCTTGCCAGAAGGGTGCTTTACACTACAGTTATAAAACTGCAACATTAACACCCCTCCTTCAGAGTGCCGGCACTGTACTTCCCATCTCCAGAACTCAAGTCCGGCCTGCCGGTTTCCCTGAATCCCTCCATAAATGTTACTTTGCTCACACTCCAACAGCACGTCAAGTATTAAAAACCATATGCCTCCATTCACTCCTATCAAATACGCTCACACATGCTTGCTGGAAGTCCAAGCCCCTCGCACACAAAACTTCCTTTACCCCCTCCCTCCAACCTTTCCTAGGCCGACCCCTACCCCGCCTTCCCTCCACTACAGATTTATACACTCTCGAAGTCACTCTGTCTCGTTCCATTCTCTCTACATGTCCAAACCACCTCAACAACCCCTCCTCAGCTCTCTGGACAATCGTTTTGGTAATCCCGCACCTCCTCCTAATTTCCAAACTCCGAATTCTCTGCATTATATTCACACCACACATTGACCTCAGACATGACATCTCCACTGCCTCCAGCCTTCTCCTCGTTGCAACATTCATCACCCATGCTTCACACCCATATAAGAGCGTTGGTATAACTATACTCTCATACATTCCCCTCTTTATTTCCATGGACAAGGTTCTTTGTCTCCACAGACTCCGAAGTGCTCCACTCACCCTTTTCCCTCATCAATTCTATGATTCACCTCATCCTTCATAGACCCATCCGCCGACATGTCCACTCCCAAATATCTGAATACATTCACCTCCTCCATACTCTCTCTCTCAATCTGATATCCAATCTTTCGTCACCTATTCTTTTTGTTATCCTCATCACCTTACTCTTTCCTATATTCACTTTCAATTTTCTTCTTTTACACACCCTACCAAATTCATCCACCAACCTCTGCAGCTTCTCTTCAGAATCTCCCAAAAGCACAGTGTCATCAGCAAAAAGCAACTGTGACAACTCCCACTTTGTATTTGCTTCTTTATCTTTTAGCCCAACACCTCTTGCCAAGACCCTCGCATTCACTTCTCTTACAACCCCATCTATAAATATATTGAACAACCACGGTGACATCACACATCCTTGTCTAAGGCCCACTTTTACTGGGAAATAGTCCCTTCCCTCCTACACACTCTAACCTGAGCCTCACTATCCTCATAAAAACTCTTCACTGCTTTCAGTAACCTTCCTCCTATTCCATACACCTGCAACATCTGCCACATTGCCCCCCTATCTACCCTATCATACGCCTTTTCCAAATCCATAAATGCCACAAAAACATCTTTACCCTTATCCAAATACTGTTCACCTATATGTTTCACTGTAAACACTTGGTCTACACACCCCCTACCTTTCCTAAAGCCCCCTTGTTCATCTGCTATCCTGCTTTCTGTTTTACTCTTAATTCTTTCAATAATAACTCTACCATACACTTTACCAGGTACACTCAACAGACTTATTCCCCTATAATTTTTGCACTCTCTTTTGTCCCCTTTGCCTTTATACAAAGGAACAATACACGCTCTCTGCCAATCCTTAGGTACCTTACCCTCTTCCATACATTTATTAAATAATAGCACCAACCACTCCAAAATTATATCCCCACCTGCTTTTAACATTTCTATCTTTATCCCATCAATCCCAGCTGCCTTACCCCTTTCATTCTACCCACTGCCTCACGAACTTCCCCTACACCCACAACTGGCTCTTCCACACTCCTACAAGATGTTATTCCTCCTTGCCCTACACACGAAATCACAGCTTCCCTGTCTTCATCAACATTTAACAAATCCTCAAAATATTCTCTCCATCTTCCGATACCTCTAACTCTCCATTTAATAACTCTCCTCTCCTATTTTTAACTGTCAAATCCATTTGTTCTCTAGGCTTCCTCAACTTATTAATCTCATTCCAAAACTTTTTCTTATTTTCAACAAAATTTGCTGATAACATCTCACCCACTCTCTCATCTGCTCTCTTTTACATTGCTTCACCACTCTTTTAACCTCTCTTTTTCTCTCCATATACTCTTCCCTCCTTGCATCACTTCTACTTTGTAAAAACCTCTCATATGCTAACTTTTTCTCCCTTACTACTCTCTTTACATCATCATTCCACCAATCGCTCCTCTTCCCTCCCGCACCCACTCGCCTGTAACCACAAACTTCTGCTGAACACTCTAACACTACATTTTTAAATCTACCCCATACATTTTCGACCCCATTGCCTACACTCTCACTAGCCCATCTATCCTCCAATAGTTGTTTATATCTTACCCTAACTGCCTCCTCTTTTAGTTTATAAACCTTCACCTCTCTTTTACTTACTGATTCTATTTTCCTTGTATCCCATCTACCTTTTACTCCCACTGTAGCTATAACTAAAAAGTGATCTGATATATCTGTAGCCCCTCTATAAACATGTACATCCTGAAGTCTACTCAACAGTCTTTTATCTACCAATACATAGTCCAACAAACTACTGTCATTACGCCCTACATCATATCTTGTATACTTATTTATCCTCTTTTTCTTAAAATATGTATTACCTATAACTAAACCCCTTTCTATACAAAGTTCAATCAAAGGGCTCCCATTATCATTTACACCTGGCACCCCAAACTTACCTACTACACCCTCTCTGCATGTTTCTCCACTTTAGCATTTGGTCCCCTACCACAATTACTCTTTCATTTGGTTCAAAAGTTCCTATACATTGCTTAACATCTCCCAAAATCTCTCTCTCCTCTACACTCCTCTCTTCTCCAGGTGCATACACGCTTATTATGACCCACTTTTCGCATCCGACCCTTATTTTAATCCACATAATCCTTGAATTTACACATTTATATTCCCTCTTTTCCTTCCATAACTGATCCTTCAACATTATTGCTACCCCTTCCTTAGCTCTAACTCTCTCAGATACTCCTGACTTTATCCATTTATTTCTCCCCACTGAAACTCGCCTACCCCCTTCAGCTTTGTTTCGCTTAGGGCCAGGACATCCAACTTCTTTTCATTCATAACATCGGCAATCATCTCTTTCTTATCATCCGCACTACATCCACGCACATTCAGACAACCCAATTTTATAAAGTTTTTCTTCTTCTCGTTTTTGTAGATTTGTACAGGAGAAGGGGTTACTAGCCCATTGCTCCCGGCATCTTAGTCGCCTCATACGACACGCATGGCTTACGGAGGAAAGATTCTTTTCCACTTCCCCATGGACAATAGAGAAAATAAAAAGAACAAGAGCTATTAAGAAAAAGAAGAAAAACCTAGATGTGTGTATGTATATATATGCATGTGTATGCCAGTGTAGTGTGACCTAAAGTGTAAGTAGAAGTAGCTAGATATACCTGTTATCCAGCGTGTTTATGAGACAGAAAAAAGACACCAGCAATCCTACCATCATGTAAAACAGTTTCAGGTTTCTGTTTCACAGTCACCTGGCAGGACGGTAGTACCTCCCTGGGTGGTTGCTGTCTACCAACCTACTACCTTAATTTATACAGGAGAAAGGGTTACTAGCTCATTGCTCCCAGCATTTTAGTCCCCTCTTATGACATATATGTATGTATATATGTATATTTTGTCATAAGAGGAGATTAAAATGTCAGGAGCAAGGGGCTAGTAACCCCTTCTCCTGTGAAAGAAGAAAAAAAAACTATAAAAGCATTTCTTTTTCAGGTCATCATGTCTCAGTGAGAAACAGCCAGTGTTAAAAAAAAAAAGATACATTTTTTAACACTGGCCGTCTCACACTAAAGCAGGGTGACCTGAAAAAAGAACCACTTTCACAATCATTTAAACTATCACTGTTTTGCAAGAGGCCATGGTGCTAGTGTGGTGCATTAGCCTAGAATTTGCAAAGTCTTGGAAGGCATCCCTGTTTTACATGTACAGTACTGTATTGGGTTTAGTTTATACACCATTGGTCAAGAAAACATCTATAGCATAAAGTGAGGGATGCCTGTGTAACATTTCTTATCTACATTTAAAAACAAACTGCGTACTGTATACAGCCTCTCCTCACTTAACGACGGAGTTCTATTCCCGAGACCACGTCGTTAAACAAATTAGTCGCTAAATGAGGAGCATACTATAATGGTAGTAAGTTTGTGTCGACCATCTTTGATATTGTTTTAATGTCACCTTTGCACCATTTATAACATTTCTGGTATATTTTTAAATGTTTGTACAGTAGTGTGCTGTATATTGAAATAAACAGAATAGAGGAAATCAGCTCTAATATACATTTAGGTATGAATACTGGTCAGAGAGCCTGTCATAAGTCCAAGGCATTGGTAAACGAGTACGTCGCTAAGTGAGGAGAGGCTGTATTATCATTTATGGCTGGGAAATACTGGAGGCACGGATTCCAAATTACACTTAACTAACAACTTGGGAGAATGGGAGGCATGGTTCAGTACAGAAAAGCACAGGTGCCCCTAGTACACTCCTGGTAAATATTAGAATACTTGACAAGACTACTACTGTCTTCAAGAGGAACTTGACACACTCCAAATGACTCGATCTGCCGGATTGTGACGTTGCAGTTGGACTACCAGCATCCTGTCTTGTCGAGGCCATCAACTAGGAAGCCTCATCTGAGACTGCACTGTGAGGGCACTGATCCCTGGAACCATCAATATATAATGGAAAGGTAATTGGGATGTGCTAGACAAGTTAGCATAATAGCAGGTGATGTGCTGGCATTTCTCAATTGGAATTGATTGCCTAGAAAGTTTGATTCATTGACAGTTATATTGTTTATAAAAGTTTATGGTTATACATTTTAGATGTAGCATAATTCTAAACTTGGCAACCATGCATTTGAATTATATTATCTGTAATTGCAACTGATAATCTCATAATTATAGATAAAAGTACGTACAGTGGTCCCTCGGTTTTCGCCGAAAATTTGTTCCAGAATGCTGCTCAAGTGCCATTACCGAACGAATTTACTTCCTTAAGAAATAATGTCACGTAGGTTAGTCTATTTCAGACCCCCAAAAATACACTTGCAACAGCACTTACGAAAATACACTTACATAAATGTTCGAGTTTGGAGATGCACGAAAACCGAGGGACCACTGTATTCCAGTACAGTGGAACCCCGGTTAACGAACACCCCGGAAATCGTGCAATTATGTAAGTATAATATTGTAAGTGCTTGTGGAAGTGTATTTTTGGGGGTCTGAAATAGACTAATCTAAATGACATTTTTTCTTAAGGAAGTAAATTCGTTCGGTAATGGCACTTGAGCAGGCTTCTGCAATGAATTTTTTTCATTAACCGGGGTTCCACTGTAATTTTAAATAAAATTATTTTAAGACATTTGTTAAATAATATTAGGGTAATATTTTGTTAAATAATATCTTTTCATCTATTTATATTAAGTATGACTGATTGTAAATACACTAATGGTTCTAGGAGGTTATTGACTTTCATAGTTTAGATAGTATAGATACTGATACATAATTTTAGTAATAGATATTAACACTTAATATCTATTACTAAAATTATCTGGTTTAAGAAAATTGTATTGGTTACATATTTCTGTGGGTCATTGAGCATGAGAGGAGTGTTGTGGGCTTGATCTATAAAACTGGAGTTGCTATAGATTCATGCATACACAGTCGATTGAAAGTTACCTTGAGTTGATGTTCTCACCCCAGAAACTCAATTGGGTAATTACAAAGCTTGAAGGTGTTAGCTAGTGATGCTAGCCTGTACACAAATAGGAGATTAGCAGAGAGGAGAAATGATCAGACTAGCTTGCCTTTTGTTTTGTTAGGGATGTGTATAAAGTGGAAAAATTTGTTTATGTAGCCAGTACATTGCTGGGGACCATACCTTTCATACCAGGAGGATGAACATAGCTCCCATAATGAGGAACAACCTTCCTTGATGGGTGATAGGTATAATCTCCATTGAGGGATGGGAAACCTCTCTTGATGGGGGGGGGGATAGTTATAGCCTTCCCTGATGGGGGAGATAGTTATAGCCTCCCTCGATGGGGGAGATAGTTATAGCCTCCCTCGATGGGGGGGATAGTTATAGCCTCCCTCAATGGGGGGGATACTTATAGCCTCCCTCAATGCGGGGATAGTTATAGCCTCCCTCGATGGGGGGATAGTTATAGCCTCCTCGATGGGGGGATAGTTATAGCCTCCCTCGATGGGGGGGATAGTTATAGCCTCTCTCGATGGGGGGGATATTTATAGCTTCCTCGATGGGGGGGATAATTATAGCTTCCCTTGATGGAAGACTTATAATTTCCTCTCAATAGGGGACGGGCATGATCTCCCTTGATTGGGGAATGGGCCAGCCTCCTCCTATGGGGAACAAGCATGAACTCTCTTGTTGGTGTACAAATGTAACTTTTGTTATATTTGTGGTTGTGGGTAGTTGTAAAAGCTCCTTTGAAGGAGATGCATACTTTTCGTCAGTAAATGCATAATTGCCATCAAAGAGGAATGGATAATCTCCTTTAATGATGGTTGTATAATTTTCGATGGAGATGAATAATTTCCTTTAACCCTTTCAGGGTCCAAGGGGGGTCTCCGAAACTCGTTTCCAGGGTCCAAGAATTTAAAAAAAAAAATTTTTCTTATGAAATGATAGAGAATCTTTTTCTGATCATAACGCCACACAAATTATGAAATTTGATCGAAAACTAACGGAATTATGCTTTCGCGAAGTTATCGGTATGGATGACATTTACGCCCACTTTGAGCCCTATTTTCGGCAAATTCCAATGTTCCAGTCCACTAAAATCATAGCTATTTCGCTAGAACTCCATTTCTTCTATCGATCGAGTACAAGAAACCGCCTATTTACCAATTACAACTACCCAAAATAGTGGTCAGAAAATGGCAATTTGGCCAATTTCACACAAATTTCAAACGATGCCAATTTCAAAATAGGGTCCAGAATAAACAAGGTAGACATTCCTGGCACTAAAATAACATCTTCTCTGTTCATTAGTCACGTTTCCAGGCCCCTCTTACATTACTTTTGCTTATCATTTTGAATTTTTATTCTCACAAAAAAATAGAAGATTTACTGTTATGTATACAACTGCATCATTGTAAAAATGGTATAAACAATATCAGAGCATTTGTGCATGAATATTAGACTCGCCAGTTGATGTATATTGGACGCATGGTGTGATTTGTTTACTCTTAAACATCGTCAAAAATCGAACATTTTCGCTACTTTGAGCTCAATTTCAAACTAATCAAAATCATCTCTATTTCTGTAATATATCTTCCATTCTATCAAATGAGACCAATAAAACGAGAATACGTCAATAAATACCATACGAAAATAGACTGCAAAGTCGCTGTTTTAAACCAAAAATACCTACCTGGAGTCTACCTGGAGAGAATTCCAGGGGTCAACGCCCCCGCGGCCCGGTCTGTGACCAGGCCTCCTGTTGGACCAGAGCCTGATCAACCAGGCTGTTACTGCTGGCCGCACGCAGGCCAACGTACGAACCACAGCCCGGCTGATCAGGTACCGACTTGAGGTGCTTGTCCAGTGCCTGCTTGAAGACAGCCAGGGGCTTGTTGCTAATCCCCCTGATGTACGCTGGGAGGCAGTTGAACAATCTTGGGCCCCTCACACTTATTGTGTTGTCCCTCAACGTGCTAGTGGCACCCCTGCTCTTCATTGGGGGGATGTTACATCGCCTGCCGAGTCTTTTGCTTTCGTACGGAGTGATTTTTGTGTGCAAGTTTGGTACTAAGCCCTCGAGAATTTTCCATGTGTATATAATAATGTATCTCTCCCGCCTGCGTTCTAGAGAGTACAGGTTTAGGAACTTCAAGCGTTCCCAGTAGTTGAGGTGGTTTATCGCACTTATGCGTGCGGTGAAGGTTCTCTGCACATTTTCAAGGTCAGCAATTTCACCCGCCTTGAAAGGTGCAGTTAGTGTGCAGCAATATTCCAGCCTAGATAGAACAAGCGATCTGTAAAGTGTCAACATGGGCTTGGCATCCCTGGTCAGTTTTTTTTCCTCATTATGCACTGTGTTGTGCAGGAATTTTTTTATACTGCGCACACTGACCACACAGACCCATTCTATCACATCTAGGCCTAACAGCCTGTTTCTGCTTGATTTGAGGGCGCTAGAATTTAGGCGTACTAGTATGTCAATAACCCCAGGGCGTAAGCTGTACTAGTACGTCAATAACCCCAGGGCGTAAGCTTTACTAGTACGTCAATAACCCCAGGGCGTAAGCTGTACTAGTACGTCAATAACCTCAGGGCGTAAGCTGTACTAGTACGTCAATAACCCTGAAAGGGTTAACGTTGGATGTAAATTTTTCAGTGGGGATGGGTAAACCCTCGATGGGAGACAGTAACCTCCATCAGTGAATTATAATTAACATATAAGCTCTTTCAATGTGGATGGCTAATCTTGTAGTAGATAAAAATAATCTGTCAGTAGTGATAGACAATTTGTCATTGGGGAAGGATAATGTATCACTGGGGGATGGGTAATCTTTATTAATGGGATAGGATAACCTGGGATTTATATCAAGAAGTGTAAGCAACAGAAGTCCAGTGGTTATACTACAGCTTTATATATCAATTAGGCCTCGCCTGGCAAACAAGGAAACTCTTGTTAATAATTTAGAAATTACAGAGGAACTCGGCACAAGTGACCACAAACCAATTACCTTTAGCATTGAATGGAAGTATTATAGTAGTGATAACTCAGTAATGGTCCCAGATTTTCGCTTAGCAGATTGCAATGGGCTTATCTGTGGACTGGGGTAACGAAGAGAGCTATCAATATGACAGGTTTCTGAACACTATACATGCTGCCCAAAGAACATTTATCCCGTATAAAGAATTTTTTTTTTTTTTTATTAACACATCGGCCGATTCCCACCAAGGCAGGGTGGCCCAAAAAAGAAAAACTTTCATCATCATTCACTCCATCACTGTCTTGCCAGAGGGGTGCTTTACACTACAGTTATAAAACTGCAACATTAACACCCCTCCTTCAGAGTGCAGACACTGTACTTCCCATTTCCAGGACTCAAGTCCGGCCTGCCGGTTTCCTGAATCCTTCATAATGTTACTTTGCTCACACTCCAACAGCACGTCAAGTATTAAAACCATTTGTCTCCATTCACCCCTATCAAATACGCTCACACATGCTTGCTGGAAGTCCAAGCCCCTCGCACACAAAACCTCCTTTACCCCCTCCCTCCAACCTTTCATAGACCGACCCCTACCCCGCCTTCATTCCACTACAGATTTATACACTCGAAGTCATTCTGTCTCGTTCCATTCTCTCTACATGTCCGAACCACCTCAACAACCCCTCCTCAGCTCTCTGGATAATAGTTTTGGTAATCCCACACCTCCTCCTAATTTCCAAACTCCGAATTCTCTGCATTATATTCACACCACACATTGACCTCAGACATGACATCTCCACTGCCTCCAGCCTTCTCCTCGTTGCAACATTCATCACCCATGCTTCACACCCATATAAGAGTGTTGGTATAACTATACTCTCATACATTCAACTCTTTACTTCCATGGACAAAGTTCTTTGTCTCCACAGACTCCGAAGTGCTCCACTCACCCTTTTCCCCTCATCAATTCTATGATTCACCTCATCCTTCATAGACCCATCTGCTGACATGTCCACTCCCAAATATCTGAATACATTCACCTCCTCCATACTCTCTCCTCCAATCTGATATCCAATCTTTCGTCACCTAATCTTTTGTTATCCTCATCACCTTACTCTTTCCTATATTCACTTTCAATTTTCTTCTTTTACACACCCTACCAAATTCATCCACCAACCTCTGCAACTTCTCTTCAGAATCTCCAAAAGCACAGTGTCATCAGCAAAAGCAACTGTGACAACTCCCACTTTATATTTGATTCTTTATCTTTTAACCCCATACCTCTTGTCAAGACCTCGCATTCACTTCTCTTACAACCCCATCTATAAATATATTGAACAACCACGGTGACATCACACATCCTTGTCTAAGGCCCAGTTTTTACTGGAAATAGTCCCTCCCTCCTACACACATAACCTTAGCCTACTATCCTCATAAAAACTTTTCACTGCTTTCAGTAACCTACCTCCTATTCCATACACCTGCAACATCTGCCACATTGCCCCCCCTATCCACCCTATCATACGCCTTTTCCAAATCCATAAATGCCACAACAACCTCTTTACCCTTATCCAAATACTGTTCACCTATATGTTTCACTGTAAACACTTGGTCTACACATCCCCCTACCTTTCCTAAAGCCCCTTGTTCATCTGCTATCCTGCTCTCCGTCTTACTCTTAATTCTTTCAATAATAACTCTACCATACACTTTACCAGGTACACTCAACAGACTTCTTCTTCTTCTTTCAACACGTCGGCCGTTTCCCACCGAAGAGGGGTGGCCCAAAATGAAAAACGAAAGTTTTCCCTTTTACATTTAGTAATATATACAGGAGAAGGGGTTACTAGCCCCTTGCTCCCGGCATTTTAGTCGCCTCTTACGACACGCATGGACTCAACAGACTTATTCCCCTATAATTTTTGCATTCTCTTTTGTCCCCTTTGCCTTTATACAAAGGAACAATACATGCTCTCTGCCAATCCCTAGGTACCTTACCCTCCTCCATACATTTATTAAATAATAGCACCAACCACTCCAAAACTATATCCCCACCTGCTTTTAACATTTCTATCTATCCCATCAATCCCAGCTGCCTTACCCCCTTTCATTCTACACACTGCCTCACGAACTTCCCCCACACTTACAACTGGCTCTTCCACACTCCTACAAGATGTTATTTCTCCTTGCCCTATACACGAAATCACAGCTTCCCTGTCTTCATCAACATTTAACAACTCCTCAAAATATTCTCCATCTTCCCGATACCTCTAACTCTCCATTTAATAACTCTCTCACCTATTTTTAACTGTCAAATCCATTTGTTCCCTAGGCTTCCTCAACTTATTAATCTCACTCCAAAACTTTTTTTTATTTTCAACAAAATTTGTTGATAACATCTCACCCACTCTCTCATTTGCTCTCTTTTACATTGCTTCACCACTCTCTTAACCTCTTTTTCTCTCCATATACTCTTCCCTCCCTTGCATCACTTCTACTTTGTAAAAACCTCTCTATGCAACTTTTTCTCCCTTACCACTCTCTTTACATCATTATTCCACCAATCGCTTCTTCTTCCCTCCCGCACCCACTCGCCTGTAACCACAAAC
>WNWK01016342.1:0-45187 GCA_009830355.1 Cherax destructor | reverse complement strand
AAACTTCGTCACAGCTCCTTCTATATGAGCTTCTAATAGTACCCCAAAAATGAGCGCAATTGGAAAACAAATAAAAAAGTTCGTTTTTTGAGTCAAGCGTCCTTCAGGAAGATGTTACCTGGTAAAATAGACACTATGAAACTTGGGTATCTTTATTGAGGAACGTTTCGCCACACAGTGGCTTATCAGTCCATAAAAAGGAGAATCGTGAAGAACAGGAGGAGTATGAGGTCGTCAGCCCCTCAACCTTCAGTCGATGTCAGTCCATCAATCGTGAATAGAATACAGCATGTGCGAAGAGGTGGCTTATATACTGTAGGCAGGAGAGGTGCAGCAGTCGTAGAAGGTGTCACATTTGATCAATGTGGAAGTAGGTCGTGCCCAAGGGTTAGAGCTGAAGAATTCCTGTATTAAGATACCAAGATGTTGCCTACAGTATATAACCCACCTCTTCGCACATATGCTGTATTCTATTCAAGATTGATGGACTGACAACATCGACTCAAGGTTGAGGGACTGACCCCCTATCCTCCTGTTCTTCACGATTCCCCTTTGTATGGACTGAGGGCCCACTCTGTGGCGAAATTTTTTCAATAAAGATCCCCAGGTTGCATATTTTCTATTTTACCAACTCGTCGGTTCTCTGAACCATTCATCTAAAGATGTTACCTGAAGAGTCGTATCCTGGCAAGGTCGCCATTGTCGGGGAACGCCTTCCACCTGAACAAAAGAATGGAAAAATAAATTATGAATAATTTGATGGATAATAATTATGATAATTTTCTAAAGATTTTAATTAAAAATAAATAATAATTGGCCGCAGTGGTTCCAGTAGGATGTTGAGACTGGAGTATCTTATGCCTGGATGGTCTTCTGATGATGTTTAGAAGAAATGGTGTTGGTTTCCGGGGTGGCGGTGTTCGTCTGATGTTCTGGAATTCCGTCACTACTTGTTAGTAACACAAATTCAGATTTCAGAGGTGACGAGTCGTAATTTCCCACTACGTACTGTAGACAGGAATATTGCTCCAATTAAATACGCCTACTCTGTTAAAGGCAGCAGCAGAGCTGATAATAAAAAAAACAACACTGGCTACATAAGGGTTAGATAATAGTCCTTGCATACATATCACTTTGCCATAGAATTTGTCCCAGTTATCAATGAATGGGGTTGCAAGTTCCTGCAGTAACTGGTCTAGCAGCAATTTCTACCAAAGCCCCAGACATCAATCTGCTGATTTCAACACACAACATAAGTTCAGTAATTATAGGGATTTTGTCCAAACATACCATGTCATCACACTAGGATCGAGGACCACTGGCCCATTTATTAACTGAACTAAAAATTTGTGAAAAACAATTTCCTCCACTAACCCGTCAAAAAAAATCAGTCATGTTAGATTATTGTTCCACTATTTAGGTTTGATTGGAATTATTTGGGCTTTTGGATATTCGTCAATAACTGAGGTAATGTACTGATACGCAAATAAACGGGTCCAAACAAGAGTTAAAGTTTAAATTACTTTTGGAGAAATTTTGTGTGTGTACTCACCTAGTAGTGGTTGCAGGGGTCGAGTCATAGCTCCTGGCCCCTTTCTCTAAAAAGGGAGGTGTGTGTGTGTTTGTGTGTGTGTGCATGTGTTTTGTGTGTGTGTGTGTGTGTGTGTGTGTGTGGCGTGGTGCGTGCGCCCGCGTATTCTCCTCTTGATTTGTGGTAAATCTCAATTTTTGGTCTTGCTTCTAAATTCGGGTTTTATTAGCCATCTAGAGACCATTCCTAGTTTTAAAAGCAGTTTGAACCTTCTTCACCCAATAAGACCATTCCATTTCCCCCTTTGGGCAAAGAAATATTTTTTGGCATCTTGAATGTTTTGTGATAATCTTCAGTCTGTGCTTTGTGTCCCATTTTCCTTTTAACAGTTTTTCCCTTATCAACATCAAGTTTTCTGAGTACTATGGCCCTTTACAAATTTCCCAAACTGTTCATTGTAAAATTTTTGAGTTTTCTCAACTTTTTTTTTAATTTTTTAATAATTGTAAGATTAAAGATTGCAATAAAAATAATGACAACTGTCGATCTAAGTTTATAAATGATTTTGTTTAGATTTATCAAAGTATTTCATTTTTTTATTTTTTGGGAAAAAAAGGATCCATAACAGGAGTTTAAGAAAAAATTATTTTTGCATAGAAGCAATATACCTAGTTGTTGTTGCGGGGCAGTTAGCTCCTGGCCCCCCTTCATTTCGCTACTGGTCACTCTCTGCCTATGAGCTTTATCAACCTCTTCTTAAAGCTATGTAGGGATCTTGCCCCACAATCACTCTCAGACTATTCCATTTCCCAAAACCTGTGGCTGAAGAAATAATTCCTAACACCCCTGTGACTCATCTGAGTCTTCAACCCAACTGAAACCCTTTTGCTGTGCCCCATCCTGGAACACCCTGTCTCTGCCCACCTTGTAAATTTCCTCTAGTATTTTTGTCGTTATAATCCCTCCTCTTCATGCCCTCCGTGTCATCAGGTCGATTTCCTTAACCCTTCCTTAGGACTAGCCTTCGAACCTTTCATATTTTTTAAAAATTGGTTTATACCCCTTTTCAATTTTGTGAAATAAACGTTTTGTTTATTGAATTAGTTTTTTTTGGAATTCAAGTAAACCAATACAAAAAAGGGTGTTCATGTTTGTGGGGGGGGGAGCTTGGGATGTGGTTGATAGAAAGGGCCAACCTAAAAAGGTTTGGGAACCACTGTTCTAGAAGATGAAAAAGTTAGAATACAAGGGTCTTTCCCCACCCACACATCTTCTGCCACATTACAAGAATGCCACATAAAAGAAGCTATATGGAAAGATATCCCACATATTAGATTTTTCGATACAGTCGACGAAAATTTAATATTTTTACCTTTGTGTTGAAAAATTTATAATATTTATGGGAAGAACAGATTTTGATTCTCTGGAATTAAATATTGCTGTTGTTTTTTACTACTGTTATTATTATCATTACTACTTTATTATTGTCAATAATACACTACTTTTTTTTAAAATTTATTACTATTTTTTATTATCTTCTTTATCATTAAACTATACTACTATTATCATTGCTATTATTATTACATTCTTTATTATCATTACTACTATTATTATTATCATTATTTTACTATTATTATTATCATTATTACTAATATTATTATATTATTATCATTACTACAATATTATTCTATTATTATCATTCTACAAACTACTATCTATTACTATTATTATACTATTACTTTATATTACTACTACTATTTTTCAAAATTCTACTTATTTTTTCCGAAAAAAATTTCAAACAATTATATAAAAAAATTTTTCCCCAATTTTGCATCCCATTCATCGTGTTTAGTTAATTGTTTTATAGAGGCTTATAACTGGGAAAATTACTGACAATCACTGGGTTACATTAAAATAATGGCTCTGAAATTATTACACTTTTGTTTATCTAAACTTAATCGCCTTTTTATCTTAATTTTCTGTTTATATGTTTTTTAGTTAACTGTAATTACTTATTCGATAGTAATGTTTTTGTTTATATTTTTAAAAAAAATGTTTTTAAAATTTTAAAAAGTTGCAATCAGGGGTTGAATACCGACATAAGAAAATAAGCCTTAACATCTGAATATCTTTAAAAAAATAAAAGGTAAAACCCGTGACTGGAAAATACACAAAAAACCCCAAAAATAAAAGAGAAGATACAAGAGTTTTTCCAGACTAACCCCCACCACTACCTCTTGCCCCTCCCTGTCTGGGGCCAAATTTCTCCCTCCTTCTCTCCTTTCTGTTAGTGTGATTTGAAAATGGTAATTTTGGAAAAACGCCCCGGGAGTCCTCTTCTATGTGGGGGTTATCGTATCGGATATTTTAAATTTGCAGAATTACATTATCTGCTTAAACATCAAAAACTATTTACTTTGGCAAAGTCTACAAATTAAAATCCCCAGATGTTGAAATGTGTCAAATTTTTTATAACAGTTGTTGTTCTCTCAATTTTCCCCCTGTATTCTTGCCATCCTCAAATTTCTATTTATCATGAAATATTCTTAAATTTTTTTACGGTTCTTCTGCAAAAGACTGAAGACTCTGTATTATTTTGTTGAATTATAATAATTACGTTTTAAGAACGTTTTCATTTGAAAATAACATTTTAAGTTATTATAAATGGAAGTTTACTTTTTTTAATTACTATGAGCAAACAATGCATTTACGTAAACGCCCCCTAAACATTAAGGTTAAGATTATTTCTAGTATAAACAAAAATTAAAAAATGAATTTTCCACCATTGAAGATAAAATACCCTAACTTTTAAAAATCGCAGTACATTAAACACATTAATTTTATAATTTTTTGACATTCACAATCACAGTAATAACCCCCATAAACAGCAATAACCCCGTTTTAAAGAACATAAAAATGAACGTAAAATACAGACCCATAACACAGTACATGACACCAAAACCCGACATGAACCAAAAAAAACAGACACCATAAACATTGAACCATAAACAGTACATGAACCATAACACAAATACAATAAAAGTATTAGAAGACAGGACAACTGCCCAGTGAAGGAGCCACCACCTACATTATTTTGTGAAGAGATGAATATCCCAGCTGCATAACCAGCTCCCAGTATCCCAGCTGCTGTTTTTTTTTCGTCCAAAAACGTTTATGGTGGGGGTAATGTTGTATTATGAATAACTAATCTAAATAGACTTTAAAATATGAAAAATGAATAAGAAAACTTGTTAAATTTTTTAAAATTGTTTTCTGGCTAAACTTATTCTTCCATAAGATAATTCATAGTAGTGTCTTCTTTATTTACCCACAAGTGTCTCAAAAGTCATTTTCACCCCTTTTCAAATGGTTGTTTTAAAAATCCAAAACCAACATTATCCTAGAATAAAATATAAAGTTCAAATTTCCCCGAACATTGGGTTGATTTTTCTGCCTCCAACTTTTCAACTTTTTTTAAAAATAAACAAAATTTTTAACAATGGGGAAGTGTATATATGAATGGGCACAAATTTGTGTAATAGTGTATGTGGGATAAGGGGGGTTGTGTGTGTCGGATTAGGGCATATTAGTGTTTGGGATGACTATTTTTTATACATTTATATATATGTGTATGGGGGATGAAAAACTGCATACTACGTTTCAAATGAGGAAAAAATAAATGGGGGAAAGTAAAAGTTTACAGGTACGGGTAAAAATTATCAAACATAGGAATATATGTAATCACAGGTTAACCCCAAAATAAAAGTGTTTTTTCCAGTATACGCACAAAAAAAGCAGTTTTGAAATACATAAAAAAACAATTTAAATAATAGTATAAAGTTCAACAATTATTACAGTTCTCGAGAGGTGGACGAACGGATTAACACACGAACATTCATTCACACAAAAAACATTCAAAACATTAAACCTAACTAAGTAATTTTTTATTTATTTAATGTCGATGAATTGTTAAAAATAAATAGAACTCCCAGAATTTCATTGAATGACCTCCCCTTTTGGGGTTTCCTTGGTGCCCTCCCCTTGGTGATTTCCCCTTTGGGTGGCCTCACCTTGGGGGCCTCACCTTGGTGGCCCCCCTTTGGGTGCCCTCACCTTTGGTGGGAACCAAAATTGAAGAAAAGACATTTTTTCTGTTAATATTGGTAGAATTAAAAATGTTAAGTAAAGGACCAAATGCAACTTTTTAAATTTTTTATTGTGGAAACTTTCGCCTCCGGGAGCTTTGTAAACCCTTGAGTCGATGTTGTCAGTCCATCAATTTTGAAAAGAAAAAGGGCATATGTGTGAAGAAGTAGCTTATATATTTTGTATGGATGAAAACCATTGTGGGCCCCCGTTTCCTCAATAAAGACCCCCAAATTTTTTAATTTTCTTTTATCAACTTTGGGTTTCTCTGAACACCCATCCATCCTGTATGACAACAACATCTTGGGATTTTAAATTTGGGAATTCATCACTTGCCAACCCCTTTGGGCACGACCTACTTCCACATTGGTCAAATGTGACACCACCTTACGACTGCTGCCCCTTTCCCCTCCCTGGTATATGTTTTTTGGAAATATCTGTTTTTTTCAGATTGATGGATGAAACATCGCTAAGGGTGAGTGACTGTTCCTCAAACTCCTCCTTTCACAATTCTCCTTTGTATGGACTGAGGGCCACGTATATCAAATTTCCCTCAAAAAAATCCCAAGTGTGATATGTGTCAATTTATCAAGTTTCCCCATATGTTGCAAAATGTTCAATCTTCTCCATCAAGGTTGTTTTTAAACCCTATAAAAAAACCTCTTTAAACAGAAAAATTTTCCCCATCTTTTCCCCTCGGTCACCTAGTTTAGGATCTTGATGCGGGAATTTTTGTTTTCCCTAATCTATAGCCACGCCTTTTTTCATTAGGGGGTTTTTTCCACGGGTACCCTTCCCCACGCTCCACCTCATCTGTCTGCAGTATATAAGTCCCATCTCCGCTAATATGTGCATTTTTATCAATTGATGCGAAATATGATTGGAAAGGACTATTTCTCAAACCCTCCTTATCTTTCCTTTCTGAATTAGACTGAAAAGAACGATCAAAAGTTTCCAGACTAAAAAAAAATATTGCAATGTCTCATTTTCAATTTGTCTGGTTTGAAAAATTTATTCAAAATTGCTGTTATGTTGATGAGTTCTCATTATAACCAGGGATTCTACTCTGTGCATTCAAACAAATGTTAAAGGTCGAACCCCCCTATCCCGTTACTCGGGGGAAGTCATACACTGCCCCGTCCTTTAGGTTTTCCTTGTAAATCTGAAACAACTCGTTAAAATCTACCCAATCCTACTTGAAGGCGATCTTCCACTACTACCCCACCAAGACTAAACGTGATCTTCCTACTACTCTCACCCAAAACTAAAGATCTCCCACTACTTACCAAAATAAACATGATCTTCCACTACTACCTACCAAGACTAAACGTGATCTTCTCCCCTACTTTTCCCCAAGACAAAAATGATCTTCCACACTACTCTCACCAAGACAAAATGATCTTTTTACTCTACCAAAACTAAACATGATCCTCCACTACTACTCCACCAAGATAAAGTGTTCTTCCACTCTACTCTACCCAAAACTAAATGATCTTCCCTTTTTCCTCAAGCTAAACGTGATCTTTCCCACAAATCTCACCAAGTCTAAATGATCTTTCCACTACTACTCACCAAGACTAAACATGATCTTTCCCTCTACTCTACCAAGACTAAATGATCTTTCCACCCACTTCACCAAGTCTAAACTGATCTTCTCCACTACTCTCCCCAAGACTAAACATGATCTTCCACACCCCTACCAAGATAAACATGATCTTCTCCTTCCTCCAAACTAAACGTGATCTTCCACTACTACTTTTACCAAACTAAACCTGATCTTTTTCCCCTACTACCTCTTTAAATCTAAACGTGATCTTCCACTACTACCCCACCAAGACTAAACATGATCTTTCCACTAATTTTTACCAAGACTAAACGATCTTCCACTACCTTTTCCCAATTTTAAACGTGTCTTTCCACTACTACCTCAAGACTAAACAGCTTTCCACTACTACTCCACCAAGTAAAAATGATCTTTTCCCTACTCTCTACCAAGATAAACGTGTCTTTCCACTACTACTCACCAAGAAATGACCCTTTTCCTCCACTACTACCTCACCAAGACTAAACAGTCTTTCCACTCTACTCTCCCCAAAATAAAGTGATCTTCTCCATACACCTCACCGACTCATGATCTTCCACCTCTCCCCAAGTAAAAGGGTCTTCCACTACTACCTCACCAAGAATAAACGTGATCTTTTCCCTACTACTCCACCAAGACTAAACTGATCTTCCCTTTTTACCCCACCAAGACTAAACGTGATCTTCCCTACTATCTACCAAGACTAAAATGTTTCTCCCTACTCCTCACCAAGACTAAACGGATCTTCCCTACACCTCACCAAGACTAAACTGATCTTCCCACTACTACTCCCAAGACTAAACGTGACTTCTCCCACTACTCTACCAAGACTAAAATGATCTTCCCACTACTCTCACCAAGACTAAACGGGTCTTCCACTACTACTCACCAAGACTAAACGGATCTTTCCCCACTACTCTCACCAAACAATGATCTTTTTTCCCCCCCACCAAGTCTAAACGTGATCTTCTCCCTCACTCTCACCCAAAACCAAACGTCTTCCCTCTCCCCACCAAGACTAAAAGGGGTCTTCCAAATACTACTCCCGTCTAAACGTTTCTCCCTACTACTTCACCAAGACTAAACGTGATCTTCCCTTACCTACCAAGACTAAACGTGATCTTCCCACTACTACTCCCCAAGACTAAAGGATCTTCCCCTCTCTCACCAAAATAAAAGCAGTCATCGAGGCTTCATCTTGCTCCGTATCTACCATAATTACAGAGGGGAAATGCCTTTTTTGAAAAGATGATTTTCACCAGATCCCCGCCGGGGGAAGTTGCAGTTTTTTGAGGTAAAACACCCTCTGGAAAAAAACAGTGATGGGGAATGATGATGAAAGTTTTTTTTTTTCCCACCCCGCCTTTTTGGAATCGGCCGGTTTTTAATAAAATAAAAAAAATTTTAATATTATTGTATTTTATAATAAACATTACTTTTAAAATTGCTTTCTACTAGACTAGAAGTAGGCTGTTATTAGTTCTCTCTCTCTCTCTTTCTCTTCATCTATCTTCTCTGTGAATGGACATTAAACACGTCTCAAAAGTAAAAACATCCACTCTATACATGTTTTGGGGTGTTTTGGTATTAATGAAAGGACCATTCCCCGCAGATAAGCCCCGTCTTGTACCCTATGTAAGTATTTTCCCGTGCCAATAACCCTTACATAACACGAATGATAACAGAATTTTTTTTGAATGATAAAGACATTCTAGTGTCATGAATGAAAACCCCAATTTTTTAGTGTCATGAATGATAACCGAAATTTCCCTAGTGTCATGAATAAAACCTCATTTAGTGTCATGAATATAACCGACCGGGGCGAATGATAACCTCCCTTTTAATGATAAAAAAACCAAAATTTTTAAATTTCAGAATGATAACCACATTCTAGTGGAATGATAACCGTACATTCTATGTCGAAAATTAACCACATTCGTGTAGAATGATAAGACATTCTAGTGTTGAATGATAACTGCTTTTTGGGCATTAATGATAATGTCATTCAGTATTTGAATATTTTCGGTCATTCTAGGTCGTCCCCGTTTAAAAATTTCTCCCTTTTTTTTAAATTGTTTCAAAGGGGTTAAATTTTTTTTTTTTATGGGTAATTTTTAAAAGTCAACCTATATTTAACCCCCCCAAACCCAAAAATAAAAATAAAACAATTATATTAAAAATTTAAAAAAAATTTGATGATTTATATTTAAAAAAATCAATAAATTTAAATGGGGGAACATGGCAGCCTCATGGAAAGGGGAAAGGTACTTTTTCCCTTCCTATGTTAAACCCCCTTTTTTTTGCGAAAATTTTTTGAAGTGATCAGGTTCATTTAAATTTTTGGGGGTTTTGGGGTTCCCCTATAGGATATGGAAGGTTACTTAGTTTTTTGGTAGTGACCCCGGCGTTTTTAAGAGTGAGTAACGGAAAAGGAAAACAGCAGAAAGCCCCATTGCTGCGTTCCCTTATCTCTCAAAACTGGGGGGTTTTTAAAAAAGGGGTCCGTAGTCAACTGTTTTTACCCCCTGACATCGCCCTTTCCATGCCCACCCCTTTTAGCCCAGTGGGGGGGGGGGTTTGTGGCACCCCCAAAGGGGCTTTCCCCCCGAGCCCCGGGGGGGCTGGGTGGGGGGGGCCGGGGGAAACTCGGTCCCAGAAAACGAGGGGGCCCCCCCAGGGAAATTTCTGAGACACTCCCCAAAAAGGGGGCCAACGCGGGGCCCCTTTGGGCCCCCGGGGCAATTTCTGGAATCTACTAACCGAGAGCCATTATGGTTTATTTTCCCCACTTAAACCAATTATATTTTAATTAAAAAATGGGGTTTAAAAATTGATTCGGTAGTTTAAAACCCCCCCAAAAAATTAGACACATTTTTTTTAATTTTAGATGTTTCGCCATCCATAAAAAAAATCTAAAAAAAAAATCCAAAATTTTTCACATTGTCAAAATTTTGCATTCTGTCTGTTTGTATACCATCATGTCCTTTAAACCCCCTGTGTGTCTCAGGCCTTACTTTTCCCAGGGGACCCGGCAGGTGAAGGCCCCCCTGGGTCTTGGTTTAAAGACACTAATATCTGCAACCCAATACCAGAATCAAAATTTTTTTTATTAGTGGTGTTTTAAAAAAATTTTTTTCCCCCCTACTAGGTTTTTGGCGGATCCCCAAGTACCCCTGTTTTCTTTTCTTTGGGAAAAAGGGGAGAAGCCAGCCCTTGAAAAAAAACGGGCCCAAAAAGGGCCCTTCCCAAATCAAAATAAAAAAGGTTAAATTTTGGGGCCCCCAAAAAAATTTCTGCCACCCCCACATCAAATTGGGGAAATAAAAAAAAATTTTTGAAGGTTAACAAGAATGGAACTTTTCAAAACCCGGGGGTCAAAGTTTCCTCTATAAAAAAAGGTTTAAAAAGCATTAGGGGTCGGGGGTTTTTTGGGGTTTTTTTATTCAAGAAGATTGCCCCAACCTTCCGGGAAACGGCCCCCCCCGGTATAAAAAAATTTTTCCCAAAGCATGAAAAAAAAAAAAAAATTAAAAACATTCCAAAAAGCAGACCAGGAAAATTTATGTAAAGGGTTTTTTTTCCGGGGAGATTTGTGTGTGTGGGGACTCACCTATTTGTGGTTGCAGGGGGGGGGTTTAAAAACCTGGCCCCGGGCCCCTTCACTGGTCTGGTCCCCTCCTCCCCGCTCCATAGCTTTTCAAAAACCCAGTCTTAAAAAAAAAGGGGTTTTCCCCCCCCCCACATGTCCTTTTGGTATTCCACTTCCCCCCAACTTATGATTGAAAAATACTTCTGTAAAGGGGAAGCCCCACCTGAACAAATATAAGGGAAAAAAATTTAAAAAAAAAAAAAGAATTTGGGGGAGGAAAAAGCAAAAAATTTTAAGTTTTTAATAAAAAATAAAAAAAAATTTGGCAGTTTTGGTTCCAGGATGGAGTGGGGGGAATATAGGGGAATATCTCTGGTGTCCGAGATTTGGGAAAAGGTTATCCGGGAAAAAGGAAGAATTCTCGATGCCACTTGGTGGGGTACGTAAGACTTAAAGCGGAAGGGAGAAAAAAACCAAGTAAAAAAACGTACACCCTAGCCCCCTTCAAATCGGGCGTCTGTACCAGCTGACCGGGCCAAACCGAGTGAAAAAAAGAGAAATAAATAAGGGTTTTACCACAAGAAGCAAACATAACACGTAAGAAAAAAAAAAGGATTGCATGTTCTTTTTAAGAGGGAAAAAATTACTGGTAACCATAAAAAAACCACAAAAAAAAATATACACCTGGTAGACCCCCTTACTTGATCGGGAAAAGTGTGGGGGGTGTAGTGACTCCCCACAGTTTGCTGTTCACCGGTTCCCCCCAAAAAAGGGGGGGGTTCTGGGGGGGCCCCCGCAGAGGGCCCCCTGGGCTGAACCCGAATGATCCCGGGCTGACTAACAACCTTAACCCAAAATTATACTCCATTTTTCCCACAACCCTAACACCCCTTTGACTCTTGGGATTCTTAAACCCTTCCCCAATTGGCCCCTTTTTTCTGTGTCCCCTCGGGAACATCCTGTCTCTGTCCCTTATCTATTCCCCCATATTTTTTTTTCGTTATCATGTCTCCCAAACCCCTCCTGTCCTCTAGTGTCGTCAAGCCGTTTTCCCCTTAACCTTTCTTCGTAGGACAACCCCCTTAGTTCGGGGTTAGTCTTGTTGAAAACCCTTTTGCACTTTCTTTAATTTCTTGACGGGGCAACCAGGTGGGGGTTTTCCAAATTTTTGGTGCTCCATCCCAGTATGTGCCTGATGTATATGGTGTCAGAGTCTTGAACGATTCGTTAGTGAGGTTTTGGGGAACGCTATTCTTATTTTTGCCAGCCGCCCGTATGCTGCAGCAGTTATCTGATTGATGTGTGCCTCAGGGTTGTTCTGTTTTCTCACCCCAAGTTTTTTTTCCCTTGAGTGAGGTTTGCAGTCTTTGGCCCCCCTATACTATACTCTGTCTGCGTCTTTTTTGTCCTTCCCCGATCTTGACTTTGCATTTGGGGGAAGTTCGGGGGCCCAGTTCTGGCCCGGGCTTAAACCCCTGTCCGGTCTTTTTGGTCCTGCATGACCCCTCTTTTTGGAGGATCTGAGTCCCCCCCTTCCCGTTATGTCATTCACATACCCAAAAACAGCCCAGGTCCTAGGACGGGCCCTTGGGGAACCCCACTCGTCACAAGTCCCCCTCTGACACATCGTCCCTGTGGGATATTCTCTGAACCATTGCAATTTTTTCCTGTTACGTGTCCCCTGATTCTCAAAATTTTTGCATTAATCTCTTTTGAGGAACTGGGGCGAACGCCTTCTTGCAGCCCAAAAAAAGGCAGTCTACCCACCCCTCCCTCTCGTGTCTTACTTTTTTTCATTGTCAAAAAACCCATAGGTTTGTGACACAGGATTTTCCTTCCCGAAAACCGGTTTTGTCGTTTTTAAGTTTGTGTCTTTCTAGGTTAACCACTCCCTCCTGATGATCTTCCCCCTGACTTTGATTATAATTTCAGGGAAAAGGGTTGAAAATTTAGTGCCCCTTTGTCTCCTTTTTAAAATTTGGGGCTACATTTCCATCTTCCAACCCCCAGGTAGTTGCCCAGTTTCCCAAAGGATGTGTTAAGGGTTTTTTTTAGTGGCCCCACAACTTTCTGCTCCCTCTCTGGACCCCCGGAGAAATGTTGTCAGGGCCCCCGCTTTTAGGTTCAAATTTCATAAACCTTCACCCCCCCTCCCTTTTGGGTTTTGTATTTCATTAGCACTTTTTGGGGTCCTCCTATTCTAATTTTCCCCCAGTCCTTCCTGTTCCTCTGTAAAAACCCTTCTTTTAAAACTCATGTTGAGCTCCTCTTGGTCATTTCTTGGACCTCCCCCCTTCCTTCCTCAGCCAAAATTACCTAGTCCTTGACTGTTGTTTTTCCCCCTGGGGTCCCATCAACCGGTTAACCCACTTTGATTCTATGTCATTTTTTATTTTTCAGAAATCCCTTCTTACCTGTGCATATTCGTTTCCGGGTCTTCCAAAATTTTTTTTTTTTCCTGGGGCCTTTGTCTTCTGTACTTTTTTCCCTTCTCTAGTCATTTGTTTTTGCCTCCCTACACCTTTGGGTGAACCAGGACTCATTCTGGGTCTTCCCATTACTTCTGTTTCCTTGGGAAACCGACCTCTCCTCTCACTCCTTGCACATTTTGTTGTCTATAGTCCATCATTTCTTTACTGGTTTTCCTGTGGTCTCTCTCTTCATTTTGACCTCTTCGCTCCTTGGGCGAGAGGTTGTGCTACTTATGAATTGCTCCTGGTCCCAGGCTGCACGCAACTTCGATTTTCTCCAAGATGGCGACCAGTGTTGGGAGGAGGAACATACGGTGTGTGTGGAACTTCTTAAGAGGCCATTTACCAGTGCAGCTTCTGTGTGTTGCTGCGGCGATAATCCGTGACACTTTTTGTATTGTCATGAAGACCTATGTAGCATTGTGCTAAATGGTTGACAGGATGTGAAGTTTGTGGTACATTCAGGGCATCTTCTGAAAAACTGTGGAAGGTACCAGGAGAAGCCACCTCCTGTCAACACTGGGATAGAAGTCAGCTCAGGGAGATGCCTCTAAACATTACACCTTTGTGGTCGTAATGTGCCATTTGATGCCATTGGATTGGATGTCAGCGAGGCCCTTTGAAAGAGTATAGTGTGGTACGCATTCTACATTATGGGAAGAGTGAGACTGAAAAAGGAATATATGCCCGGAGTTGAGAAAAGAGTTCCTTCCACATTGAAAAAATGACTTTGAAAAGGCCTATATAAATCCTATGTACTGCTGGAGGCCTTTAGGACACAGGGTGTTTGTTACCTAACGGGACCCAGCGTAGGACATGTCATATGTGGAGAATATGATCACACGTAAGCGTGGGAGTGTCCCACCGTATAGCCCCAAGACAATGATTATTTAGATACCTGTGATGCGCCAAACCCTTGAAGACAACACCTGAGTTGTGGAAGGACTAGAGGAAGGCCAGTGGGGCGGGGAAGTGGGAAAGGTGTGGAGGAAGTTGTGTAACGTCCCCTGAGGGTTGAGCTCCAACAATCGATTGGCCTGGAAATGATAATGGGGTCTGGGGATTTGGTGGTGGAGTGACCTCAGGTGGACCTGCCAAACCATTGCAAGAATGTTGCGAAACGTTTCCTGGAAGATCAGTGTTTCCTCTGAGTTGAAAGACACTTACAGGTGGAGGAGGGTAAACCTTAGGACGTAGGAAGTGCCGGGAAGCTGGGAGAGAAGACAGGTTGCAGGTGCAGGAAGTGGGCTGATGTGCATGGGATGGGGACACGGATGTAATGGAGGTAGGGGAGAATCGAAGAGGCAGGAGGTGTCAGATGTTGATGTCCTCACACCTGTGAAAGCCCGACATTGTAGATGAAAACATATGTAGGAATGTACCGGAAGGAAGATTAGGGGCACAGGTGAGGGTAGCATGGGGATCAGGGAGTAGGGTGTTAGAGATAAGAGTTTAGGGGAAGGGTGTCTTACGGCCCGCCGCAGAAACACAAGCCCTTTGGCGTATTCAGTGTTTAACGATTAATGAATGGCTTACAAGGCTGAAAATTAAACATGGAGTGGGTGGTGAGTGTTAAGACGATATGGCGTAGACGTAATTTTAACCACAAGAGCATAATTTTGGGGTGGTCGAGAGTTGAATTGAAAGGTTATGAGGTGTATGCAGGTAACTCAGGAATTAAGGGTGGGGTGTGTGGGGGTGAAGGTCCAGTCCCATTTCAGTTTGTTAGCTTGGGAGGAGAGGGAAGGGGAGGAAGTGGTGAGGTGGATGGGCATTGAGGCGACATTACGGGTATGTTTCATGGGAATATATATGCAGCTGACAATAATCCAACGTGTAAAGGATGAATTTGCAAGGAGGTTTGACATATCATTTGGGAGTTTGCCTATGATTACTCACTGTTGGGTGGGGATTGGAATTACATAATCAGGAAAAGATGTAGAACCTAGAGGGCGGGTTGTGGATGGGGGGCGTTGCGTGTTTACTGAGGAGCGGGAGTGTTCGATGTGAATGCAGGGGTGATGGGTGGAGGTTGGAGCATACTTTGTGAGAGAGGCTATGCAGCCCGGTTGGATAGTGTTTATGCACAGAAAACAAGGGTGCAGTGGGGAGGTGCAAACGTTTGATGTGGTTTGGACCATCGTGGTGCTGTTGAACAGGGTGGAGTGGGATGGAGATGGTCCGAGGTACAATGGTTATTGGAAGTTTAATGTGCGTTTGCTGATGAGGAGGAGTCGTTTGAAGAGGAATGGTGGGGGTCCTTTTTAGTTAGAAGGGCAGAGGTAAAAGGGAGAAAGATTTTTGGGCTGGTGGGAAAAAGAAGAGAAAGTGCAAGGGAGGGAATAAGGAGACTTTATAGGGAATCAAGGAAGGATGAGCAAAGGGATGGAAGTTTGGTCTTGGAAATATTTGGAGGGTCAAGCAATAGATGCATGAGGTGGGAGTTGGTAGGTATGGGGAAATGGGGGTTAAGAGGAGGGGAAGGTTGGGGGATATTCGAATAGTCGTTTGATGAGATCGGAGATGAAGGAAGTGGAGGAGGGCATTGTGGGAGGATCGACCATCCAGGTTGCGTGTTGAGGAGTTTAGAGATAGGCAGAGGTAGCACGATTATGGGGATGGGGTGTGTGTACGGGGTGGGAGGATATGAAGTGGGACAGGTGCTCAGGACGCGGATGGCATAAGCAGTGTAGATCATTGGTTTGGGGAAATTATCATTGAGTGTAGGACGGGTAGTGCCGGGGAGGTCCTTCAGGGAAGGGATCCTGTGTCGTTGGGGGAGGGCGACCGTAGAGTTGAAGTGGAAGTATAAGTAGGAGGGAGTGGGAGGCAGTGTCTAAGATTAAGTCTAGGAAGGCACCAGGTTAGGCAGGATACCGAATGATTTCCTATATGAGTCGTAGAGAAGCGATGAGAATGTTTAGTGCTGCATTTGTTTAATTGTATGAAGGATGGTAGAGTTGGGGAGGCATGGGGACGGAGTGAGTTGTTCTGGTGCAGAGGAGAGAGAACCTTGGGGTAATTACAGGCGATATCCCTCATGTGTGGAGATTATAAAATCTTACGCAAAAATTTTAGAATAGAGTGAAACAGTGGGGAAGTTGTCATGTAAGGGCAGTTTGGTAGCCCTGGAAAAGTATGGAGTGTAGGACATGGGAGGAATGCGGGGATTTTATTGAAGGTAGGACGAGGGGAAGTGTCTTGGGAATAGATTGGAAGGAAGCATAAGATTGTGTGAATAGAAGCATGTTGGGAATTATATTGAGGAGTCAAGGTTTGGGAAATTGCTGGATGGGTTGCGACATTGTATGGTTCTGCGAAGGTGCGGCGGTGAATGGTGTTGGGAAAAATTGGTGATGGAAAGGGTCTGAGACGTTGTCCATATCTCAGACCCTTTTTCGCATGCAGGACCCCTTTTTAAGGGAATAGAGGGAAGGAGTAGGAGGGGAGGGAGGAGTAGTGTGGGCTTTTGGTTATGTGATAAAATACTACTGTATTGGTGTGGGACAGAAGGGCGGGTTTAAATTTGGGGGCGTATTATAGGGGCCTTTGGGCAGGGGCGGAATGAGGTTATGGACCAAGCTGTTATTAAAGGTGGGTACGTGGGGGGGCTTGGGAGGGATGGATGGAATTTGTTGATAAAAAAAAAGTCGTGGAATTGTGTATGGCGGATGTGAGTGGCCAGGCAGGTGAATTCTGGGGGAGGTGGGGGGTGGGGTTTTGGTAGAATAGGGGAGGAGCGGGGGATGTTACGCTTTTAACGGGTGGTGGTGGTGAACACTCTTGATACAGTAAGGTGTGGAATGTGCTGCGTGTATCCTTTGGGGATGAGTCGACATCAGGGAATTAAAAAAGAAAGGTTACGGTATGTGGGTATGGCGGCCGTGGCCGAGGAAGTTGTCATGATGAGTGTCAAGAGGGCCTCATTTCTTTGGAACATCGTGTAAAAAGGGATTTGTTTTGAAACAGTGTTTTTTAAAGGGAAGGGGTAAGGGGGGGTCCGGTAGGAGCGGTCATGGAGGATGGGGAAGTGGTGGGGGGGGCCTGCGGGTGTGTGAGGACATGGATAGAACAGTTATTCAATGAGGGCCAAAAAGGGCAAAGGTGGTCAGTTGGGGGGGGAATGAAAAGGGTGGGTGGTACAGGGTCAGCGAATTTTTCCCAGTTTATGATTGGAGGTTTTGGGTGGGTTGGGAAGATCCGTTTTGTCCTGAGACGGGAGGTGGTTTACAGATTTTATTGGGTATATTTGCATCGGGGGTCTGAATTATATAGGATGGGGTTGGTGGGTACGAATGAATGTCAGAGGTGCGGAGATGAGGAGACAGCATATCATGCTGTATATTTTTGATCTTTAGAGGGTGAGGCTATGGTTGGCAAGGGTGTTTGGGATTGGTTGGGAAAAATTTCGACCTTACGGCTTTAAGCTTTGATGTTGGGGATTTCCCCCGAGAGAAGTGGGGAGGGCAATCTTTATGTAATTGCGGTTTCTTGTTATGTATCATGGGGAATGAGAGAGGTGGGGGGGGACTGTAGGGTAAAAGCCTTAGCGGCTCATGTGTATGCTAAATTGTAGGGAAAGGCTATTATATGGAAACGGGGGTTATCAAATTTCTCTAAAAGGGATATAGGACATAACAGTAGCAAAGTTATTACGGTGATGCAGAGTAGAACTGGAAAGGGCCTGGATTAGTTAGGGTGGGGTCGATTTGTGTTAAACGAGGTTTGGGTGCTTAGTAGTGTGAATGTTGAGGGGTCGACTGGAGACGGGAAATGTTTTTTATTGAGCAGAGGGGAAAAGACAGCGACGGGAAAGATTTTGCAAAAGTATGAAAAGGATAAAGATGAACTTTTGGACTTAAACTTTACGTAATGCGTGACAAAGACCAGGTTCAAGGGAAGATACGCACAAGAGGCTTTCTGAAGTGTTTGGCATAGTAATTGATGTTTTTAAAACAGGAAGGTATAGTTCCCTGGACTTTCGGGATCATTTAATATTGTTCTCAAATAGTAAATTATGTTTCTTATCAGTACTCTCAAAATAGGTAATTAAAATTTTTTGTGGAGTTATTGTAATTTTACCACAAGATTAGTGGTATCAGATAAGGGTTTTACATTATCATTGTCATTGCATGTAATGTTATTGTATAGCTCCGTTTCATATACATCATATCATTGTCGTTAGGCAATGTGAAAGTATTTACTGTTTGTATAGCTTTTGGGAAATTTAAAGATGCCAACGATCTTTTGTGTGGGTATTATTTGGGAAAAATTTTGTATGAAGATTGGGTATCATCATAGTACATAGATTTTATGTATGGGAGTACTTAGTTCTTATTTTTGTGTGTGTGTTTATGAATTATTGTATGTTGTTATGGTGATATATGCTCTGTGGTTAGGATCGTGCTTGTATTCAGTGATAGGAGTAGTCTAATAGGGATAGGGGTGAAATTGAGTTGGCCTTGTCAAGGATATGTGTCAAGTGATATGTGTTATGTTCTTGATGGAATACCCACTTTAGATGGTTATCCTTTATATGTTGGTTATAACTTACAACGGTGGTATCAGATAAGACTTGAATAATTGCTATTATGTAATGTTACAGTAAACACAGTTTTAAAAATAAGTTGGCAGTCTTATGCCTATGGCCTCTTGGTTAGGGTATTCAGTAATATTTATGCAATCGTTTTATGTAGGGATTTAGTTCACAATTTATGGGAATAGGGCCTGTGGTCATTTTGTAAAACAGGGTTTTAATTTTATGTGATGTTAGTTTAATGGTTATGTTCAGAAACCAAGTGGAGGGTCTCGAAGAATTTTCTTTGTATCATTGTCACTATATTGTTAATGTTTTGTATAGTGTTGCAAAGTTTTTGTTAATTAATTTATGTGTTTTATCAATAAAATATATAAAAAATTTTCTCCCACTGAACGTCTTGTGGAAGTTCCCATGCCTGTGTAGTCCCTTCTTTTGTAAATTGTATTTTTAAACCTTTGTAAAGGTCACTAAGGAACCATCAGTGAACTCTACATAGGCTATTGGTGATGACACACTGGTGGTAAACAAAGACTCCTTGCAAAACCATTAGATATTTTAGAGCATAGAAGGCAGGCCCTCCCCCACACCCTTCGGAATTAAGTAATGTCTTACAGCTAACACACCCTGAACAAGCCGCTGCCCTTCAAGAGCTAGTCATTACTTCACTGTTTGAACTCACCTTGATGCCCCCGGGTCAAAGACTACTGGAACAATCAAAGGCAACAGGCACTACCCATTTCATCTTCCTGTTTGCATGGTGAATTTGAGGAGATAGTCCCAGAACACTTGAATGGTACTGCAGGAACTCATAACCCAAACCTTTTTATCAAATCATGACAGTGGGATTTTTAACTCTTTGCCGTAACAGCTGTCCTGAGAGGCAACGGTCCCAATGGACACAACACTGTCAGAAAATTGCTTAAACATTAAAGACAATAACTCATAAAGTGCAAATCTCTTTCTAATGAGAAAGGCACCAATGCTGGGATATCTTCTTTAAATGCCCTAATTACTTCCTAAAAACACACCCGCCACTCAAGTTCTTTGCAATGTGTCTATTCCCTTGGTATCCCATTCTAACAATAAGGCTACTACATCAGTGTATCGGCAGATGGATTCATTTCCAAGGTCAAGAGCAAAGTTTCCAAAAGAGACTGTTATCTTAGAGGGAAGCTTTGCCTAGTTTGTTGTATCTGAACAGTAACTTCAGGTAGCCTGAACAAGGCAGCCAGAAGTATCTGGATGGATCACCAAACTATCCTAAAAGGATGCAGCATTTGGCCAAGGGACACGTAAGTTCTCCCTTTCTAATAAAATGTTCATTTTCCCACTATAATCTACCTTGTCCATAATTACAACCATTTACTTTGTATGTTTGAAGGTGAAGTTAGGGTTTCTTTAATTCCTGAATAACTTATCAAATCTTTGAGGACAATTTAGAGGTCTGAGCAAAGCTTGACCTCTGCAACACTTCATCTGCAACACTGTGTCATGCGGTCCCTGACAGTCATGACACAACAGTGTACTATGACAGCAGTGCCTGTCATATTAAGTTTCCAGTCAAATTGACAATGTCAATATCCAGTCATCAAACTTTTATAAGTTTCTTTATAAAAAACTAAAACTTATTATTCATGTTTGAGTTCTGAAAATTTCCCACGAATTATCCTCTTTAATCAAAAAAAAATGGAACCATTCAGGTTATTGAAATTTCTATTAATAAATGTACGATACTATAGGACGAAAAGGAAATATAAACACTTAACAGTATAAGTGACTGGTTTATATTTCCATTGTTCGGTATTTTATACCATTTATTTCCATGACAAAAATATTCATCTCTATAGTTCAGCAGTTTCACATCATTTTCTTAACATCAACACAGGATGACTCAGTTCCGTCGCCTGGCGTTTTGTCAATACAATACACAGAAAATGAAAATGGATGTTAAATGTTGGCTGGTATCAGACACCACTAGAAATTCTCGCTAGCGCCAGTGGAAGAGTGAAGCACTCGTGTTGGGAGAACGACAGTGAAACACTCGTATATGTGGAGAACTGACAGTGAAACACTCTGTATGTGGGGGAAAATGACAGGAAACACCGTGTATTGGAGAACTGACGAGTGAAACACTCGTGATGGAGAGAAAGCGAGGAAACACTTTTAGGAAAAACTGACGAGTGAAACACTCGCGTATTGGAGAACGACGAGAAAACCTGTGTATGTGGAGAACTGACGAGTGAAACACTGTGTATGTGGAGAACGACGAGAAAACACTCGTGGATGTGGAGAACTGACAGTGAAACATCCCAAATCACTTAGGTAGACAGAAGGTTGGAGCACTGAAACCCAACTGGAAACCCTGACCAAAAAGAAAAACGATAATAGAAGGGGACATAATAAAACAACATTATGGATATAAACACCATATTTGGGGATTATAAAATAATGTACGTCCAATTTCATACTTTAACTTTTAAAAGTTTACCCCTAAAAAGGGGGAATCTTTGTTCTAGTTTTTTTAACTTTTCGTTTTTATTTCGCTAAACCAAGAACACTTCATCCGTACATCAAATCTTCCGCTTATTCTGTAATGAGGACCGATTATTGCAAAGTTTGTATGTGCAGGTGACCAGTGACCAAAGTTGTTGACTCTTCAAGCATCTTCAGTTTAGTTTCAAACCTTCAAAAAGTTCTTCATAATTCACACACTGGAAGGTTTCTAGGTCAGGAAAAGATCTGGATTTTATAAAATAATGATTTTTTATTCCGTTAAATCCATTTAAATAAATTTCAGTTTGCCTCATCTGAATGACTTTAAAATTTAATGGCGATGATCCTAGGTAGCAATAGGATACATTGTTTTTTACTTGCGTGTGACAGATTCAAAGGTAAATGCTAAAACTAAAACACATTTGTCTTTTTTCACGAATAATTTGCCTGATATGAAATACAACAGTATCAAACAGTTTATTCAGATCACAACCTAATCGAAGTCCATAGCAATGGTCTTGACCAGCAAATTGCATCCAGTTTTGAGATTGCCTTCACAAAAAATTTAACAACAACAAGACTGTCAACGGGATTAAATCTCCTGTCAAAGAAATGAAGGGATATCTTAAATAACATGGATCTGAACCAGTGTCTTGAAAGGATCATCTCTTTGGCAGCTGAATATGGAGGAGGCATTTTTCCCTAAGAAAAAGAAGAAAAGATGTAAACTGGAAAGAGAGAGATGCTCCCTCTACAGGTAAAGCGAAGAATCACTGAGCCTCTCAAGGGGGCTAGATTATCTGAAATGTGGTTAAGCCTGACTGGGAAGTAGAAAATATTGAACATAAGTTAAATGATTCCAGAATCCAGAAAAGACAGAAGCAAAAATTGAAATAAATCCAAATATTATGACACTGGTGTAATCTGTGGACTGCACACCTGGTTTGGATAATCAAGGGTGAAAAGATGAATGAGCAAAAGGCAGGGAAAAATACTTAATATTTCCTTCCCAAACCGCAACAATAATATGAACATTATTTACAGAGGGATATGCAGAAAGGCAACAATAAGAGACACGGAAAATTTCGACCAGACTTGAGGTAAGTCTGCCAATATTAATTCATAGTGTCCCACATCGATTCAAACTTTAGGGGCTTCCTTGACATTAGCTGGTTAACCAAGATACTGCAACTAGGGGGCCCTTTTCATTATACCCATCTGGTTTGCTGGTGGGGAGGCATGCTTATTGGGTGTTTAACATACATTTAGCATCCACACCCCCACCCCAAGGGTTCTAATAGCCAGGACTAGGCATCCCTCAATGGTAGTGTGTCACCATGGCATGGTTAATGGAACCCTTTTCTCACCATCCATTTCATTAGGTAGTGCTCAAACAAAAAGGATTTAAGTCAGGCCACCTTTGAGTAAGATACAGCCATTAGGGCTGTGAGGTTCAAGATTTAACAGAAGCAAAGGGTCTCCTCACAAAAAAAAAAATATTGACAGAATTCTCAAATTTTACTTTATAAAAAAAGCTTACACCCCTTTTTTCCAAAAAAACATCCTAACAAATTAAGCCTGGAGGGGTGCGCACATCAATTTTGCTGTTGACATACGGAAAGGACGTACGGAACCCAATGCAAACACATGAGACAGTGTTGCAATAGATGCTAGACAAGAACACGTCAAATACTCCAGCACAACTGGGCCAGGGCTTCTTCCCAAACTTAGAGTCTTGAACTTCAATCTCTTGAGAAACAGAATGAGGGATAAGCAAGAATGGAAGATCTTGATAAAGGAATTCTTTCGGTCCAACCTTTCGAGACGACCTTTTACACTAGTGGATGATTCCCTGTGACCCCGCCTCCTCCTGCTTGACTCACCTGACTTCAGATATGTCACTTCTGGAACTACGTTGTCTTTCCAAGAGTGATGGACTGGCACACGACTCAGGCGGGGACTGATTCCTCAAACTCCTCCTTTCCTTACCCATTTCTCTTTTATTGGACGAAGCCACTGTGTGGGAAACGTTTCAATAAATATTCCCATATGTTGCAATGTGTCTTTCAAGTATAAAGGGATGATGGGCATAATCAAAACGATATTAATAAATACTGGGATATCAAATCAAATAAGAATCAGAAATAGCAGATTTAAATTGATAAATTTAGATTTAGAAAGGACATAGGTAAGTACTGATTTTAAACCCGTTGTATGCATGGAACAGTCTTGCAGTAGGACCCGGGTACAAAAAGAGATTATAAATTTGAGGGAGGCGGGTGTGATTGGTGTGGTGGGGGGAGTAAATTCCTGGGTTGGCGTTTTTTGATGGTATAAAGGAAATTTTTGGGTCATTCAAAAACTTAAAATGGAACACTGCAGTAGGCCTATTGGCCCAAGGCAGGTTGCTCGAGTCCAAACCGCAACTATATTTTTGTCCAACTTTTATCATTCTACCCAAAGTCAGTTTCAACATAAAATACCTGACTTTACGTCAACTTTGGGAAATGGTTTGATGGGAGGAGTCTTTAAAAGGGCCTGTTTATGGGCAATAGGCCCCTTCTTCCTTCATTTTATGTTATTAATAATTCCATATATTTGCCTCCTCTCCCCCCAGGTATATAAAAACATAAGGAGGATCACTGCAGAAGGCCTACTGGCAACAAGGATATATCTTAGAAAGGAGACTGAAGTTTATTTTTAAAAACATAAACATCAGCTGGTACAGATTCCCCAAAATGATAAGTTCATTTTGGAAAAAATGTTTTATTTATATATAAGTTTTTAATGTAAATCACTGTAGCATAATTTAAGATTCTTCCCGAATGTTATATAATCATACATCAGTTGTGCTCTTTATAAGAAATTGTAATTGTCATTGTGGTTCTCTTTGATCCACTTTTTTTTTTCTTTCCCCGGTCCATGTGTCCAGGAGTCCATCTGTGTCCCCCCAGATATTCCCCCCTTCTCCACTTCCCGGTCTGCCCAACAACAGTATCCTCTTTCTCAGGTCCATGTGTCCAGGAGTCCATCTGGCCCCTCAGATATTTCCCTTCCCACTTCCCGGCTGCCCAACAAAAATCCTTCTTTTCCAGGCCATGTTCCAGGTCCATCTGTGTCCCCTCAGTATTCTCCCTTCTCCACTTCCCAAGGTCTGCCTCAACAACCAGTATCCCTCTTTCTCAGGTCCATGTTCCAGGAGTCCATCTGTGTCCCCTCAGTATTCTCCCTTCTCCACTTCCCCCAAAGGGCTGCCTCAACAACCATATCCTCTCTTTTCAGGTCCATGTGTCCAGGAGTCCATCTGTGTCCCCTCAGATATTCTCCCTTTCCCTTCCCAAGGTCTGCCTCCAAAGTATCCTCTTTCTCAGGTCCATGTGTCCAGGAGTCCATCTGTGTCCCCTCAGATATTCTCCCTTCTCCACTTAAGGTCTGCCTCAACAACCAGTATCCTCTCTTTCTGGTCCATGTGTCCAGGAGTCCATCTGGCCCCCAGATATTCCCCTTCCACTTCCCCAAGGTCTGCCCAACAACAGTATCCTCGTCTTTCCAGGTCCATGTGTCCAGTAGTCCATCTTCCGCCTTCAGATATTCTCCTTTCCCATTTCCTGGTATCCTCGCCTTCCAAGGTCCATGTGTCCACGAATCCACCGTGGGGCCCCCGGGTGTCTTCCTTTCTTCACTTCCCCTTTTTCTTCCCTTTAGCCTTCTCCAGGTTATTATCCCAAGTCAGCCAGCCACCCCCAGTGATCAGCTGGATGAGAACGTGGTCTTCCTAACTGGTTTTACAGAGGATGTCCAGGTGGGTGGAATTCTGGAGGGGACACAAGAAAACTGCGTCCAGTAATTACACCCACCAAGACAGCCCGACCCCAAGACAGGCCAAGCTACTTCCAGTTCGGCCAAAAACCATTTAATGAAGTTTTGGGAGTTCATTTATGTTATAAACCATAACATTAAATATAGATTTTTTGTACTTAATTGAAGTTTAAGGTGTTTTTAATGTTTATTGTATGTTTAAGGCTTGTGTATTAATTTGTTTGTGAAGTCCGAGAACTGTAATAAGCGTTGAACGTTATATTATTTTTTATTTTCTTTGTATCTGCAAGAAGCGTTAAAGCGCCGAACAATGGAAATAAATCACTTTGTCTGTTGTTTTGGTTATCCTGGGAAATTTAACAAATGTTATGATGCATGATAAATTGTGCAACAAATAAACTTACACCACTTATTTTCACACTCATTTGCCTATTTCCCAAAGAAACCTGTTGATTATCAGCATTCATAAACACAAAAAAGTACAACCAACACACACACACACACACACACACCCACACAAACACAACACACACACACACACACACACACACACACACAAAAATAAAAGATGGGAAAAAATAAAACTGAAGCCGTTGATATTTGATGTATTAACCAAAAGATTCCAGGTGTTAGCTTGCCGCTGGTCAGTACGTCTTCTCTTACTAAATTCTACATTATGCTGTCAGTGCTGTGATGGAGTTAGCGAATATTATAAAAGTAATGTGTTGTAATTTACTGCAATGTTTAAATGTTATCATGTATATAAGAATGTTGAGGACCAGGTTTCCAGGCTACCCGGTGGATGTTTTACAGGACGCAGAATGTTGTCCTTCCGTTATTACGTCATTTACATACTGATATTATAACACTTGTGTTTTAAATCATATGGCAGTGTTGCATTGTTGCCACATATGGAAAGTTAAGTTTTCTGAGGAAATATTGTGTTTTCTTCAAATTCAAGTCGCTTTTGAGAGTGTTAATTGAGGTAGGCCATTTTACACATTATCAGAGGTTGAGTGTATTTTAGTACAGAGCTCATTATTAACATTGTTAAAGGTGGGATGTGACTGGGTACTCATTATTACATTGTTAAAACTGAGAGTTGATTTGGGTGCTCATTAACAATGCTAAAGTGTGTTAAGATTAACTAAGTCATAATTTAATAAAGATCAACAAAGATAAACGATGTTCCATTAAAAAGTTTGTTGTGGAAATTGTCTTTTATTTACCATTATAAACTGTGCCTGGATATTTTACACTATTATACTTTATAAAGAGGTTTTGTTTTCTAAATGAGAGAGAGAACAATATTATAACCTGATTGCCATTAATTAACAGTTTAAAATTAATCGTCTGTTCAATAATCATGTCTCTTAATCGCCTGTGGATAATTGATGTTCAAACATTCCAAGTGCCACCAAACATTCCGCTTTTGACACTAAAAGAAAGATTCGAAAAAAAAAATTAATGATGACAATATATAATTCATTTTGCGGCAAGAAATGAAAAAAATGATCCCATAAGTGAAACTTGTTTGAGAAACATTGCCAGAAATGACACGGAGAAGCTGTTCAAATGATAAATATCTTGTGTTCCCTTATATACACTTAAGTCCAACACTAAATAATATTTATTTTAAATTCATTTTCAACCATGAAAGTCAGGTGTAAATTATCCACACAACTTTATTAGAAATATTAAATTTAGAACATATTATTTTACTGTCAAAGTTCTTCAGTGTCCAGGACGCGACCCGTGCACCTTCCTTGTGCACCTTCAACCTGTGCACTTAACCGTGCACCTTCACTTGTGCACCTTCACCCGTGCACCTTCAACCGACCTTAACCCGGCACCTTCACCCGTGCACCTTCAACTGTGCAATTCACCCATCACCTTCACCTGACCCACCGCTTTCACCGTACCTTCACCGTGCACCTTCACCAGTGCAATTCATCCGGCACCTTCAACCGTGCACCTTCACCCGTGCCTTCCCCGGCACCTTCACCCGTTCACCCACCTGTTACCTTCACCTTTGGGTTTGGGGGATATTCACCTTCAGTTCACTTTTCCTTTCACCTTCAGTTACCTTCACTTTCACCTTCAGTTCACCTTTCACTTTCACCTGTAGTTCCTCTCACCCCATCACATGTAGTTCACCAATACCTTCACCTGTAATTCACTTTGCATTTCACCTGTAATTCACCTTCATGTTCACCTGTAATTTACTTTGCATTTCACCTGTAATTCATTGCATTCATTAATTTATTTATTTCACCAAACACCTTGAATGTTCACCGTAATTCACTTTGCATTTCACCTTAATTCACCTTGATGTTCATTAATTTACTTTGCATTTCACCTGTAATTCACCTTGCATGTTCTGTAATTTATTTGCATGTTCATGAAATTCACCGAATTTCCCTGTAATTACTTTGCTTTCACCTGTAATTACTTGCATTTCTTGTAATTTACTTTGCATGTTCACCTGTAATTCACCTTGCATGTTCACCTGTAATTTACTTTATTTCACCTGTAATTCACCTTGCATGTTCACCTGTAATTTACCTTGCATGTTCACCGTAATTCACCTTGCATTTCACCTGTAATTCCCTTGAATGTTCCCTTAATTCCCCTTGAATGTTCACTTGTAATTAACATTCAGAAATTATTATAAAGTAACACCTGTAAATATAAAAAAATCAAACTGAATGACCTGGTCACTGGTTGAACATCCTCCAAAACTAAATTAATGTTCACCATAGTGAAGAACAAAATAAGAACAACATTAATGTTTATATGATGAGCTAACATTAGACAAGAACAATATTCCTTTCCGTTTTGAAGAACAACAAGAACAACCCCAAAGTGTTCGTAATTTGGTCAGTGTTGTGCGGAAATGACATGAACACCAGAACAACGCTGGTATTTTAAGGTAGTGAAAAGAAATAAGAACCATCCAGTTGGTTTACAGTGGTTGATTTATAGCCCAGAACCCGCCTCATAACCTTTATTCTGGTTTTTTATTTTTGGTCCAGAGTGAGCGAGTGACGTAAGAGTCAAGGGAAATGTTGAAGTTGATTGCTGAAAGAGGAATTGAAAGGACCCGCCCGGTATGGGCCGGTAGGTTTGTTGCTTGTAGGATAACGATGATGAAGTTTCCTGGGGAAGGGCTTCATATTTGTAAAAGCCGTTTTTGGCTGAAATTGTTGGATATTCGAATGATAATTTCAAATCCTGCGACTCTGAGTCTTCTTCCCTGCCTATGAATCTTGTGTCTCTGAGATAATTAATTGGTTGTGGAATTTCGGTGTTCTGAAATAAGTGTTTGAAGGTCTCTAGATGTTTCACCCACGATAATTGATTACAATCTTTGCATAGGATTAATATACCCGGCAGAGGATTGAATCATGTGGTGTCCAGTATGATGCCTTTGATGGTGGTGGATGCGGGAGATACTGGAATGGGTATTGGAAAACATGTTGAGACGTGTTTGGCAACGGGTTAGTAGGGAGGCTATGATCTCCTGTGTGGTATCTTGTCTTGCGTCTGTAGTCTCTAATGAAGTGACGAGAATAGTAAGTTTAGAAAATTTTTTCCTCAAAGAAGTCACTATTACAGATTCAGGCCGAAGGAAGAAGCTTGATTCACCGTTTAGTTTTGGTGTTGTGGTGGAGCAGTAGTGTAAAAGATCGTGTTAATTGGTGGTTTTGTAGACTTTAAAAGAAATTCTGCATTTCCTAAACAGCAACAAACCTACTGGCCCATGCTGGGAGGTCTTTCTAAATCCAACCTCTTCCAGCCCACCCAAATTCCCCACGTGACTTCCGGTCACTTCTTCCATATATTACCTCCGTCAGGTAGATCAGTTTGTGACTTGATAAGTCAACTGTCTGTGTGCAAACGTTGTAATAAAGGATTCAATTTTCCCAATTTTGCAATTTTCATCGTGCGGTAGGTATCCATTTATCTCCATATTAAGTTATGTTAAACATTAAATACATAATAAAATATAATATAACAAAACAAAAAAAAATATAAAAACAACTCTCCCTCCCAAGAAAAGAACAATATAAAAGAACGTAGGAAGCTTATATGTTGGATCATCGGGAGCTAAAGGTGTTGAGTCACCAAGTCAAGTCTCCTGGAATAGTTCTAACATATATTTTTATAGTAATTCAGACTGATACATAATCAGCTCACAGTAGTTTTTACATCGTTACTAGTATGAGATATAAGGCCACAATGTGGCATAAATTAATAGTTTTCTTCCCTGTCAGTCTCGGAGTTAGTTCTGAGTTACCAGACCCCCACCTGGGTCAGTGGTTCATCTTGACGGTCAACTTACCCCTTACTCTTGAGGGTTCCTGAAGGGAAACCTTTGGATCTTTAACTTAAATATAATTGAGTCTTCCTCTTCTGAAGGCGTCAATATGATCGTTGAGCATCTTACAGACAGGCAAAAATTATCACTATAGTAAAATAGTTAAAAACTTGGAATCGTTGGGATCTTCCATAACAAAAATAACTTTCTGATATTTAACAATGATGAGTGATGTCACCGAGTCTTGACAACGATAGTGATGTCACTGTGGTCTTAGACAACGATGGTTTGATGTCCTGTGAGTTTTAGAAGTGATATTGATATCACTGTGAGTGTGATGTCACCTGGGTATGATGTATAAGTATGATAATGTATGAACGTATGATGTCATTATGTTTGAACAAGGAACACTGTATACAAAGCTACATGTATAGGCTAGGTGTCGCTTACCTTGATAAAGCTCTGTAAATATAAGTAATTGTTTATATAATAATAATAATAATAATTACAAACCTAGCTGTCATTATTGACTGATATACAATTGTCTACGTACGTAGTAAGTAGTATAGGGCAAAAGTTTTGCGACCACTGTCAGCCTCAGAGTTATTTCTGAGTTACCGGACCCTGCCACGTAGGCCAGTGGTTCGTCTTTAAGGTCCACCCACCCACTTACTGTGTTTTTTATTCTTTCCTCAGGTTCATGTGTCCAGGAATCCATCTGTGTCCCCTCAGATATTTTCCCTTCCCCAAGGTCTGTCTCAACATCCAGTATCACCCCTTCCCCTATCTTTCCCAGGTCCATGTGTCCAGGAGTCTATCTGTGTCCCCTCAGATATTCTCCCTTCCCCACTTTCCCAATGTCTGCCTCAGCATCCAGTACCCCCCCCATCTTTCCCAGGTCCATGTGTCCAGGAGTCCATCTGTCCGCCTTCAGATATTCTCCCTTTCCCACTTCCCCAAGGTATCCTTGCCATTCCCAGGTTCATGTGTCCAGGAATCCATCCGTGGGCCCCCGGATGTCTCCCCTTCCAATGAAGTTCTGGAAATTCTTCTCGATATTTTTGATGCCTCACCCAGGTCCATGGTTCCAAGTGTTCTAACACCCTTCACCACTTCCCTGAGGTCAGCACAACAGCCCCCCCCCACCCCAGGTCCGTGGTTCCAAATGTTCATCCATACACCCTTCACCACTTCCCTGGGGTCAGCAAGTCCCACCCAAGGTCCGTGGTTCCAAGTGTTCATCCATACACCCTTCACCACTTCCCTGAGGTCAGCAGTCCCACCCCAGGTCCGTGGTTCCAAGTGTTCATCCATACACTTTCACCACTTCCCTGAGGTCAGCAGTTTTAGCCACCCATGAACTTGTTCATATAGATATTACTACACAAGTGTATTAATATCAGATGAAGGTAGATGTTATTAAGAGGAGGACACGCAAAAATCTGCGCCTGTAATAACATCCACCTGGACAGACCCGAACGTCGACTACCTGAGACAAGAGAGATCTCTATCCCAGTTAGCCCACCAAGGAGTGGCCACTCAATGATAATGGAACATATATTTATATTTAATATTGTACCTATATCATTTATTAGTTTCTTCAATTATTTAGCTGTGTAAGTGCATTTGTGAACGTTTTTATGTGCGTAGATTAACGTCGGTGTGTGAACTTTGTGTTTCTTTCATGGTAACTGTAATTAATTGTTATCACTTACCTGTTTTTTCTTGTTAGTGATCTTTTTTTATTTGTATGGTTGGCAAAGATTCACAAGCGCGCACTCTTCTGTACACTCAATTCTGTATTTGCACATACACATCCTATACACACATCACTCACACAGACTCACGAATAAAGGAACACACATACAATCCTCTCCTTTCAGTCTTATTAATATGTAAACACAAATACTCACGCACCCACACCTCACACTTTTACATCTGCTCTACTCACACACACACACACATATGTACACATAAATATGTACATCACGTGTACAAACACCAACACACCTTCAGCAGGCAGTGACGGGTCACCACACACCTTCCGGAGACAATGACGAGTCACCACAAACCTTCAGGAGACAGTGACGGGTCACCAAACCTTCAGGAGACAGTGACGGGTCACCACACACCTTCAGGAGACAGTGATGGGTCACCACACACCTTCAGGAGACAGTGACGGGTCACCACAAACCTTCAGGAGACAGTGACGGGTCACCACTTCTTCAGGAGACAGTGATGGGTCACCACACACCTTCAGGAGACAGTGACGGGTCACCACACCTTCAGGAGACAGTGACGGGTCACCACACACCTTCACGAGACAGTGACGGTCACACACCTTCAGCAGACAGTGACGGGTCACCACACACCTTCAGGAGACAGTGACGGGTCACCATCTGGAAAAGACTTGTGTCAGGACGTAGTTCCTGGTGATCATATTATCATCATTATTATCAACATTCTGTGTTTCCCTGTGACAGTTAATGATACAAGTCAGACTGAAAAGTTTCGGTCTCTTATGTGAGGGTTTTTATGTATGTATGTATGTATAATTTTTAAATGCGTACATGTATTTATGAATATTTGAGAATCTGTATACATGTGAATATACATATATATACGTAAGAGGCTTTCACCACCAAGAGTAAGATTAATGTTGACTATGATGAATTATTAGGCAGCACATATTTAGTACATTTCAGTAAAATATAAAGTACTGTTCTGGATAATCCTACGGTTTTAGTGTTTCCCCCTTGATTATAATAATATAAAATACTGTACTTTATTCTTAGTTCTAAACTGAGTTTGCTACTTGCTTTTTACCCATGAAATTACTTCATTAACATGAACTTTGTCTGTCAGTAGAGTATCTTTGTCTCTGGCTACAGTTAGAAACAGTTAGAGAAAAGTAGTGTGGTGAGTCAGCTGGATAAGGCAGTGGTAAGACAGGTGACAGTAAATATGAGGGACCAGGTGCAGGCCTGTGTAAGTCATTGAGGGATGAGTTAGGAAGTTATCATCTGATGCAGTCATTGAATCTTGGCAAGTATGAATCAATGAGTCACTAAAAGTACATTTTGGGCTACAGGGAAGGTCTCCAGGGAGCTACAGTGATCCTGAAGGGGCCCTTTACATCAACGCGGGCGCGAGAACATTTTTTCGAAAAAATTGAAACTTGAGTTAACCATATTGAAAAATAGAGTAACTCTCTGGCTACAATGGTACAAAATCATTGTCTACGACATTCCTACAAGGAATTATGGTCGTTTATAACACATATGGTGACGCCAACAACCGAAGTAGGCCGGCTGACATTCCGTGAATTTTCGTATTTTTTCCGATTTTTTTCCTTAATTTCTTGTAGTATTCTTACTTATATAATAATTCACAATTTGGCATCATAAAGAGTGGGCGGAGCTTATAAGAAGACTTCCAGCTAATCAGGAACCTTCTAGAACATTTGATTGCGTCAGCAGAAATTCCTGACCAGGATAGCCGGGGAATATGCTTCATTATAACGCCATTATCAATACTACGGCTTTTTATATCTATCCAATTGATCTATTATGACATAATAGGCAATATAAATAACAAATAACCATAGTAAATACTCCAGAATGAATAATTGGCATAATATGATGCCGCCTGGCACCGCCTCCAAAGTATAAATATTACATCAGTTGGTGTGGTGTTTCTTGGGAGGCAATTTTCCTCTAGGGGACTTGTATTAAAGAAAACGAACAGGGCTAACTATGATATACACTCGTAATGCAAAATAAAGCTGAGAAAAATGTTATTTTGCTGCTGGAAAAAAATTTTCCTTGCGCGACCTTCCGGGCGGATTATCTCAGAAGTAAGTTATTCATCTATATATTGGACAGGAACCGTTAATAATCATAGGAATAAATGAAACTCACAAACAACATAAAATAAAGGTTGTATTAATTTCTAATGGAACATTTTTTGAGATATCGTAATTAGTTTTTGATTTATGTGAGGTAAAAAGTCAGATATTTTCCAACATGTAAAAAACACACAAACTTTATTTTTTTTTAAGTATGAAGATAGGGATAAATTACAGAAACCTTTTCATTCGTATCTCAGATTAGCATTGTTTTATGCGTAGGTGAAGCCAGAACAGCTTCAACAAGTCCCACTATGACTTTAGAATTTTTTATATGTGATGTTTGGTAAAAAATTGATAAATCATTTTTGTCTCAGTTGTTTGTTGGGCAATCATTTTGAAAATTGACACAAGTCAACTACAAAGGTGCTTCTTTATGTACAAAAAAAATGAAAGAAATCGAACGAAAAAGAAAAAAAAAAAAAATTTAATCAATAAGGTCCCCTGAAGACCCTAGGAGCCGGCTTCAACCTCGCTGCTCCAGGTGTTCACACCGTGTCCCTGGTAAGTGTCCACTCTCCATGGAGATTAGGGGACATTTACAGCCTTTCTGATAATTAAACATGTTCATACTGGCCCTGGTTATTATTGTATATTCAAGGGTAAGTGCTAAACCCGTAGGTATCATACTGCACATGAGGAATGAGAGGTAATCAAGTTTGTTCCAGGGACTGGGAAGACAAGTACAATTTCTTGAATCAAGAGCCTCCTCACCCATGACTCAGGAAATTAACCCCCGGTTCTTAAGACATGTTGATTAAACTGCTAACATGATTTTTAATACCCAGGACCGTAAGAGCCTCTTTTTCCCTGTGACCTTCCTCAACAGCGTGACCACTCCCGCCTCCTGGAGCACTCTATGACCCTGGCATCATATGCTCACCACAGCGGCTACCAGGTCGTTGACACCTTCAACATGACTGCAGACAGCTATAGGAAAGTGTGCCTGTCATTTTCACCAGGTGAGTTGCAGGTACTCCTGAGAAGATTGGATGATGTAGGAAGGAGTGGGGGTTTGGATAGAGATGAGATCATAGTAGTTAGTTTATTTAAAAGCAACTCAGTGAGGTACCAAATAGTCTAGTTCTTTATTATCATCACATTCACGAGGAAGTGCGAGATATGTAAGGGTCATACATCACCTGGGAAAAAGGAGGTAATCAGGTTTGTTCCAAATGGAAAATTATCTCCGATTCCTTGAAGGGTCCAGGTCAGCAGAGAGTGAGAGATTAGAAGGTTGGCTTCAGGGTTTTCAAATCTTTAAGCACAGCTAATGGCCAAGTATTTAGGGTAAACATTGATCAACTAGGCTCTTACTACCTGTGATTCTCAGGCTCAGCTCTCACACTTCCTTGGATTAATTATTATTAATCCAAGGCGAAAGTGCTAAACCCATAGGATTAAACAGCGTCTGTGGGGGTGGGGAATGCGGAAGGTATTCAGGGAACTGGATCACAGATCCAATTCCCTAGATTAAGAGCCCCTCACAAGTGTCAAGGAACCTCATCGACATAAAGGCATCCTTGAGGGGTTGGCAGGGATAGACAGGAATGGGTAAAAGGCACTCAAACATTGAATGATAATATTAGTAGGCTAGTGGTGTCACTTCCTTCAACTGTGGTACAAGTTACAGTACTAGAATGATAATACCAGTAGGCTAGTTGTGTCACTTCCTTCAACTGTGGTACAAGTTCCGGTACTAGAATGATAATACCAGTAGGCTAGTGGTGTCACTTCCTTCAACTGTGGTACAAGTTATGGTACTAGAATGATAATACCAATAGGCTAGTGGTGTCACTTCCTTCAACTGAGGTACAAGTTACGGTACTAGAATGATAATACCAGTGGTATTACTTCCTTCAGTATTGTGTCGTGGCTTCACCTCTGCTGTGTATCAGGTAAAGTTAATTATTTGCATAACATCAAGGGATTTAATGTTTTTGTTGTTATTGTTGCTGTTGAATTGTTATTATTGTTGTTATTACAATTAGAAAAAATTATAGCAGAGAGGTAACAAAAAATATTACAATTGCTACAATTTACAATAGTACAATAGCACAGTTTTAAGTGCTTATTAATACTTTAAACTGATTTAGTGATCTTAAGTTACTTTGGATTTCTTAAGTAGTTTCAAACTGCTTCTATGATTTCAGGCTAAGAAATATTTTAAGAGATGGTTAAGAAACTGAAGTAGATGGACAAATTGGTTTTATGTGGTATACCATAGTATTGGTATAGCATAGTATTGGTATAGCATTTTATTGGTATAGCATAGTATTGGTATAGTGTAGTATTGGTATAGCGTAGTATTTGGTATAGCGTAGTATTGGTATAGCGTAGTATTGGCATAGCGTAGTATTGGTGTAGCGTAATATTGGTATAGCGTAGTATTGGTATAGCGTAGTATTGGTATAGCGTTGTATTGGTATAGCGTAGTATTGGTATAGCGTAGTATTGGCATAGCGTAGTATTGGTATAGCGTAGTATTGGTATAGCGTATTATTGGTATAGCGTAGTATTGGTATAGCGTAGTATTGGTATAACGTAGTATTGGTATAGTGAAGTATTGGTATAGTGAAGTATTGGTATAGCGTAGTATTGGTATAGTTACTTTTGGGAGATACGGAGATCTTGGGGTCCTTTATGAACATTGCAATTTGCATAGGGTGAGATGGACACAAGGGATGTCGAATAGAGTTTTGTGCCTTGTGTTGTGCCTTGTGTTGTGCCTGTGTTCTGTTGTAGCTATCAAGGAAAAGTTTGAGAGGAGAGCATATAATGGAGTTTAATGTTCTATATATATATATATATATATATATATATATATATATATATATATATATATATATATATATATATATATATATATATATATATATATATATATATATATATATATATATATATATATATATATATATATATATATATATAATATATATATGTATATATATATATATATATATATATATATATATATAAAATATATATATATATATATATATATATATATATATATATATGTCTGCTCGATTAGGTAAAACTGGTCAATTTCAAAGAACTCATCTAAAATTAAGTCCTTTCTAAAATTTTCTTTTATATGTTTAAAGATATATTTTTTTCATTTATGGTAATGTGAGAATTTATAATTTTGTACCAAGAGAAACTTTGAAAACCTACCTAACCTTATTACAACAAGCGCAATTTAATTTAGCCTAACCCAACTAAATATATTTTAGATACGTTAACAATAATTTAATAATAAACAAACACAATGAAATATATTTTTCGTTATGTTCAGAATGATTTTGCGAAATTATTGCATACACAAATTTTCACTTGTCTTATATGGCAAGGTGAGCGTTGCTATTTAAGCCAAAATCGCAAGTTTTACCTAATCCAAACGACATATATATATATATATATATATATATATATATATATATATATATATATATATATATATATATATATATATATATATATGTGTTGTGCCTGTGTTGTGCCTTGTGTTGTGCCTGTGTTCTGTTGTAGCTATCAAGGAAAAGTTTGAGAGGAGAGCATATAATGGAGTTTAATGTTCTATATATATAATAGGCACAGTAACATGTGTGCATATTTTGTGTATTAAGTAAGTTCAAACTCTTGAAGAGCTGAGGGTTGTGTTGTCTGGTGCAGGAATTGGTGATCGTCTGCATAGCAGTTTTTATTGTGTTTTTAATGGTGATAGTCATAGTAGATCCCACAAATACCATATGTGAGGTAAGGGTAAATTGGAGAGTAGTATAGTGTAAGTAATGCCATTTGGGGGGTACATAGTATCGTATCTTGGAGAGGATGGCTACTGTGTTTTATGTGGGCATGAAATTTCAGTTTGCAGTCAAGGAGAAGGCCTAAAAATTTGCCCTCAGTGTTTCTTGTAATAATAATAATTTTATTTTAGCATGATACATATTGGTATAAAAGAGTATAACAATTGGGTGTGCATGCCAAAAGCCCCTTTATATGCAGAGCATTTCAGGCAAACTTAAGACTAATAAGGCAATAACAGTGCAGTAATTGTACGTATGGTCATTAGGTGAGTTAAAATAAATACAAGAGAATTGAATATTCAATTACATCATGCTAAATGGCTTTAATAAGTTTGGTAGAGAAGAATTACCGTTTTTTATTATTTTATTAACCTGAGAGGATTACAGATATTGAGAGTAAGTATATAGTGATTATAATGTTTTTACCTATGTTATGATATTGAGCAAATGCATGTATAGTTTTTACATATGTATTTATGATGGGCTGGGATAGGTTAAGGAGATAAAGTGTTTTCTAAGTGTAGTTTTAAAAATGCTAACTGAGCCAGTGGTTCTGAATCTTTCTGGCAGAGAGTTCCAGATTGTGAGCCCTTTTATGTACATTGAGTTTTTGAAAAGATTTAGCCTGACATAGAGGTTTTTGTGCCTAGTGTTGTGTCTCTGAGTACAATTGGAACTGTCAAGAAAGCGTTTCATGTATGCTGGGAGGCAGTTGAACAGTCTTGGGCCCCGGACACTTATTGTGTTGTCTCTCAGTGTACTCGTAGCGCCCCAACTTTTTATTGGGGAAATGTTGCATCTCCTGCAGAGTCTTTTGTTTTCATGGGGAGTGATTTTCGTGTGCAAGTTTGGTACTAATTCCTCAAGAATTTTCCAAGTCTATATTATCATGTATCTCTCTCGTCTGCATTCCAAGGAATACAAATCAAGGGACTTCAACCGTTCCCAGTAATTTAGGTGCTTTATCGTACTTTTGTGTGCAGTGAAAGTTATTTGTACACTCTCCAGGTCAGCAATTTCTCCTGCCTTGAAGGGGGCAGTTAGTGTACAGCAGTATTGCAGCCTAGAGAGAACAAGCGACTTGAAAAGAATCATCATGGGCTTGGCGTCCCTAGTTTTGAAGGTTCTCATTATCCATCCTATAATTTTCCTATCAGATGTGGTAGATACTTTGTTGTGGTCTTTGAAGGCGAGATCCTCTGATATTATCAATCCCAGGTCCTTTACATTACTTTTTCGTATACGCCGATACAGTTTTAATTTCCTCAAGTTTTCCATATCTGAGTAGTTGAAATTGTTCTTCATTGAACCTTATATTGTTTTGAGTGGCCCATTTGAAGATTTGGTTGATGTCCGCTTGGAGTCCTGCGGTGTCTTCGATGGACGTCACTGCCATGACAATTCGGGTGTCATCCGCAAAGGAAGACACGAAGATATGGCTTACAACTCTGTCTTTGTCAGATATGAGGTTGATGAATAGAATGGGAGCGAGTATTGTGCCCTGTGGTTCAGAGCTTTCCACCGTAGCTGCCTTAGACTTTACTCGTTACTTTTTATGTTATGTATTCCTTTATCACGCATTTTGTGCGCTATTACACCATGGTCACACTTGTCGAAAGCTTTTGCAAAGTCTGTGTATACTACATCTGTATTTTGTTTATCCTCTACAGCATCCAGGACCTTGTCATAGTGGTCCAGTAGATGAGACAGGCAGGAGCGACATGCTCTAAACCCGTGTTGCCCTAGGTTGTGCAATTGATGGGTATCTAGGTGGTTGGCGATCTTGCTTCTTAGAACCCTTTCAAAGAATTTTACGAAATGGGATGTTAGTGATATCGGTCTGTAGTTCTTTGCAAATGCTTTACTGCCACCTTTGTAGAGTGGGGCTATGTCTGTTGTTTTTTGTGAGTGTGGAATGACCCCTATGTCCATGCTCCCTTTCATTAGAATGCTGAAGGCACGTGACAAGGTCTTCTTGTAGTTCTTGATGAACACGGAATTCCATGAGTAAAAGGTTTTGTCTATATTAAGTGTAAGTTTATTGACAGTCATCCAGGTTGCTATTTTAGCGAGTTCTTCATTGACAATAGTGTTCAGTGAGGCTGACGACACGACAAAAGTCGTGTCATCAGCAAAGAGAATAGGCGTAAGTTGTTGTGATACACTTGGAAGGTCGTTGATGTATAAAAAGAAAAGGAGGGGGCCAAGAACGCTTTCCTGTGGTACTCCAGTGTCTAGCGGTCTTGTTGAGGAGGTTGTGTCTTTGATAGAGACATATTGCTTTCTATTAGTAAGGTATGACTTGATAAATGCAAGTGCGTGGCCTCTTATACCGTAATGATCAAGCTTGAGGAATAGGATGCTGTGGTTTAATGTATCAAAAGCTTTCTTTAGGTCGATAAAGAGTCCAAGCGGTTATTGGTTTTTTTTTCAAGTGCTGTGTAAAGTTGGTGTAGTATTTTTATTATTGCGTCATTTGTGCTTTTGTTTCTCCTGAAGCCAAACTGGCAGGGGTTGAGGATGCTTTGTGATGTTATGAAGGAGTTTAACCTTTTGTGTATCAGTTTATCGACGATTTTGCAAAGTAAAGGCAGGTTTGATATTGGCGTATAATTGTTTGCATCTGTTGGGTCACCACCTTTGTGTATTGGTGTAATCCTTGCTGTTTTGAGTCATGCCGGGAAAGTGTTGGTTTCTAGTGATTTGTTAAAGAGTAATGCAATGGTGGGTGAAAGGATTTGAGCCACTCCTTTGTACAGTAGTAGTGGCATTTGGGTTACATTTGATGATTTGTTTTTTAGAGAGTTAATAATCATGGTAACCATTGATCAATACGTTAAGTTAGATATTTAAAGCTCTGTTTCCAAACAGTATGTAGTAGGTTTTGTCTGCAGTGAGAGTGATTTTGTTGGTCGTTTAGCAGCTCGTCGTTAACAGTGTCACTAAGCATAGTCGGATTTGACTGGGAGAAGACATAAGTAGTGTCATCTGAGAATAAAACAGGTTTAAGGAGATGAGATGCGTTGGGAAGATCAATGATGTAAAAGATAAAGAGCAGAGAGCCAAGAACACTACCTAGGGGCACTCCTATGGCTACAGGCTGAGTAGACGAGGTTACACCGTTTGTGGAGACATACTGGTGTCTATTGCATAATGTTCTGGTTTAAGGTGCAAGATATTGTGGTCCACTCTATAGAATGCCTTCCACAGGTCTATGAAGGGTCCCATAGGATATTCATCTTTTTCAAACGCTGCGTACAGCAATTCAAGCATTTGTATAACTGCATCATTCTTACTGGCAGGGGTTAAGCATATTGTGATATATTAGGTAGGAGTAAATTTGCTTATGTATTATTTTTTTAAGATTTTAGATAGGGGAAATTTTATATAGGCCTATATTATATTCACTTCAGTTGGATCGCCTCCTTTGAGGATTAGGGTAACCTTTCTCTCTTGAATATGGATGGGAAAGTTGATGAATCTACAGATTTGTTAAACAGAGTTGCAAAATGGGCGACAACACATGAGCTGCTTTTATGTACATGAGTAGTAGCAAATTATTTAGGTTACCTGTCTTTATTTTAGTGATTTTATGCAAACCTTTGTACTTTCTCTAATTTCTTGACGTGCTTGTCTAGGTGTGGGTTCCAGACTGGTGTGTGTGTGTGTGTGTGTGTGAACACATCTATTTGTGGTTACAGGGGTCGAGTCAGCTCCTGGCCCCGCCTCTTCGCTCGTCGCTACTAGGTCAACTCTCTCCCTGCTCTGTGAGCTTTATAGTATCTCTTCATTGTGTACTCACCTATTTGTACTCATCTATTTGTGGTTGCAGGGGTCGATTCATAGCTCCTGGCCCTGCCTCTTCACTCTGTGTGTGTGTGTAAATAATAGTTTATGTATAGGGTGAATTTGTTTTCGTGCATAAATTCCTGTGTAAGTGAAAATGCGTGTTTACGTGTTTACTTGTGAACGTTTGAGGGCTTTATACAGTCGCGGAAAAAAGTTCCTGGACAGTTTCTCCTGGCAAAAAATAATATCAGGCAACTCAAAGTAGTAAACAGAGGAGTTAAGCCTAATTTCATGAATGAATTAGCGCAGCTTGTAACAACGATAGTCTTTTGTTGACAAAATTATTTGCCTGTACTTTCTGTGCATCTATATTGAAATTTTAGATTTATGAACGCATGCATGAATTACCGTTCGAATATTATATCCATTATTGCAAAAAAAAATTATTTGAAAAGGTGACTGAATATATTGTAAGGGAAATATTATGACTGATAACTGGTCCGTAATCATCATACATCAGTCATATTTACTCATGCAAGCAAAATTTTGCTGGACGACGTCTACACAATGTCTTACAAAATACTATTAATTTGCATAATATATAATTTAAAAAAATACTCCAATAACCAAGGTGTTTTTTAATAAAATCATGTTGCAGCTACTTTTATGTTATTATTCAACACATAACTAACAGCATCTACCTGTTTAACGTATATGATATATATATATATATATATATATATATATATATATATATATATATATATATATGCAAAAGATCACAGTAATCAGGTGATATCAAAATATGCAAAACAACCACTATGAAAAATAGAGGAATTCCAAGCGCTTTCGTGACTACTCACATTATCAAGGAACTATAAAAGGAAACATGACAAGAGGACTTATATAAGGGTGAGACTACACCTCACAGTCACATCACACTAACAAAGACTACACCTCACAGTAGCGTAACATCGCACGACTCTGTGAAGAGGAAAAACAAGAAAGGACCTGAAACTCTTCCCAAGAATTAAGATTAGTCCAATTTATCATTAAATTCTTCCCAAATTTTATTAATTATAAAAGAATCCAATTTATATAAACCAAAAGAAATATTCATATTATTTTCAAAACTGCTTTTAATGAAACATGATTCTATTATATTCCTCTCAACCATGGACTTGCTTGATACAACCTTCTCAGCATTTTGAAAATCAATTGGATGGTTAAAGTCTCTCACATGAATAAATAGAGCATTAGAATCTTGTCCAGTTCTAATGCTATATTTATGTTGTTTTAATCTTAGTTCAAGACTTTTACCAGTTTGACCATAATAAACTTTATCGCATATTTTACAGGGAATCTTATAGACACATCCGTCAGCATTTTGGGAATTTTTATCAAAAGTCTTTTTACTGTATCAAGATTTTTAAATACAACTTTGATATTAAAATTCTTAAGAAAGGAAGGCATATCAACCAAGTTTTCATGGTAAGGGAGAACCAACATATTTTTGGTTGAATAAGGTTGGTTGTCCCTTTTGGGATTGTAAAAAGTATTCCTAGCTATTTTAAAAGATTTATCAATTATGTTTCTAGGGTATTTTAAATCATTAGCTATTTCATAAATTTTAGAGATTTCTTCATCTATGAACTCTGGACTACAAATACGTAAAGCTCTCAAAAACATTGAAGAAAAACCGACACTTTAACTCTATATTGATGTGAAGAGTAATAGTGTACATAGGAACAATTATTTAAAGGTTTTCTGTAAATTTTAAATTTAAAATCAATGTTACCCTTAATAATAAAAACATCTAGGAAGGGCAATGAGTTATTTACTTCGAATTCAACAGTAAAATTTATAGAATGAGCTAAGCTATTTAATTTAACAAGGAAATGGTTTATGTCTACATTCTTAGGCATAAGGCACAAAATATCATCAACATATCTATACCACTTAGCTCTATTGGGAAGGATAGTGTTAAGCAATCTTGTTTCGAAAAATTCCATATATAAGTTACTAAGAACAGGTGAAAGAGGATTGCCCATTGCCATACCAAACTTCTGTGTGTAAAACTCATCATTAAATACAAATTTTGCATCAACAATACAAAGTTTAATAAGTTTAATGATAGTAGGAACTGGCAATGGTAAATCATAATTAACCAGTTCTTCAGATAAGAAACTTAGTAAATCATCAACTGGAACTTTTGTAAACAAGGAGGTAACATCAAAACTAACCATATTGAAATCATTTAAATCAGTGAGGTGTAGTCTTTGTTAGTGTGATGTGACTGTGAGGTGTAGTCTCACCCCTTATATAAGTCCTCTTGTCATGTTTCCTTTTATAGTTCCTTGATAATGTGAGTAGTCACGAAAGCGCTTGGAATTCCTCTATTTTTCATAGTGGTTGTTTTGCATATATATATATATATATATATATATATATATATATATGCAAGACAACCACTATGAAAAATAAATTCAAGCGCTTTCGTGACTACTCACATTATCAAGGAACTATAAAAGGAAACGTGAGAAGAAGGCTTATAAAGGGGCAGAATACACCTCACAGTCACATCACACTAACAAAGACAACACCTCACAGTAGCGTAACATCTCACGACTCTGTGAAGAGGAACATAAGAAAGGACCTGAAACTCTTCAAAAGAATTAAGATTAGTCCAATTTATCATTAAATTCTTCCCAGCGCTTGGAATTCTTCTATTTTTTTATAGTGGTTGTCTTGCATATTTTGATATCACCTGTTTACTGTGATCTTTTGCATATATATATATATATATATATATATATATATATATATATATATATATATATATATATATATATATATATATATATATATATATATATATATATATGTACCGAATAGGTAAAACTTGCAATTTTGGATTAAATAGCAACGCTCTTCTTGCCGAATAAGGCAAGCAAAAATTTGTGTATGCAATAATTTCGCAAAAATCATTCTGAACCTAACGAAAAAAAATATATTTCTTTGTGTTTGTTTATTATTAAATTATTGTAAACTTATCTAAAATATATTTAGTCGGAATAGGCTAAATCAAATTGCACTTGTTATAATAAGGTTAGGTAAGTTTTCTAAGGTTCTTTTGTACGAAATTATTAATTTTTACATTAACATAAATGAAAAAGTTGTACACCATGGTAGTTGTTCTAGTAAGTTGCACACCATGGTAGTTGTTCTAGTAAGTTGCACACCATAGTACTTGTACTAGTGAATAGAAGTGAAATTATTGGTTTATAACTCTCAGGTGTTTTTCTTCAACAATCACAGCTTTGAGCTCTTAGACATATGTGAACATGTGTCTACTTCCTAATCTAATGTACAAGCACAGCTTTGGAAGCAGAAACAAGCAAGTCTCATCTAAATGACTTTCTAAGTGTTTTGAATTTTCGTTTCATTTTAATTATTTGTAATTAACTTGGACAATTACATCAAATTAAAAAAATAGATAGATATCAATACATTCATATATTTATACATAATAATCTGAAATGCATGAATATAATTCATATATTAAATATAAAACGTTTTCAGTTATTAATACATGATATTTTGTATTAATTATATTTCTTAAGTATATTTAACAATATTTTAATTACAACTTCGTTAGTTTAACAGAGTAAACTTAATTTCCTTTGCTTATATTATTTGTATTTCGCATAAGTTTTATAAGGATTAATTAACAACTTCCTCCTGGTGCTACTTACAACTTCCTCCTGGAGCTACTTACAACTTACTCCTGGAGCTACTTACAACTTCCTCCTGGAGCTTCTTACAACTTCCTCCTGGAGCTACTTACAACTTCCTCCTGGAGCTACTTACAACTTCCTCCTGGAGCTACTGACAACTTCCTCCTGGAGCTACTTACAACTTACTCCTGGAGCTTCTTACAACTTCCTCCTGGAGCTACTTACAACTTACTCCTGGAGCTACTGACAACTTCCTCCTGGAGCTACTTACAACTTCCTCCTGGAGCTACTGACAACTTCCTCCTGGAGCTACTTACAACTTACTCCTGGAGCTTCTTACAACTTCCTCCTGGAGCTTCTTACAACTTACTCCTGGAGCTACTGACAACTTCCTCCTGGAGCTACTTACAACTTCCTCTGGAGCTCTGACAACTTCCTCCTGGAGCTACTT
>WNWK01016341.1:0-45189 GCA_009830355.1 Cherax destructor | reverse complement strand
CCCATAGACACAAGGTTCCCCCCCGAGACACAAGGTTATCACCCATGAACAAGGTTACACCCCTATAAAAAGAAGTTTACTCACACCATAGACAAAGGTTACCACATCGGACAAAGGTTATACAAAAGACAATGGTTATACACCATAGACCCGGTTCCACACATACACAAAAGGTTGCACACACTATAAAAAAAATGTTACTCACACCATCGACACAAAGTTACTCACACCATAGACAAAGTTACTCATACCATCTACACAAGGTTACTCATAACAGACACAAGGTTACTCACAATATAGACACAAGGTTACTCACACCATAGACACAATTTACTCACACAATAGACACAAGGTTACTCACACCATAGACACAAGGTTACTCACACCATAGACACAAGTTTACTCACACCATAGATACAAAGTTACTCACACCGTAGACACAAGGTTACTCACATTATAGACACTCGGTTACTCACACCATAGACACTAGGTTACTCACACCATAGACACAAGGTTACTCACACTATAGTTACAAGGTTACTCACACCGTAGACACAAGGTTACTCACACCATAGACAGAAGTTTACTCACACAATAGACACAAGGTTACTCACACCGTAGACACAAGGTTACTCACACTGTAGACACAAGGTTACTCACATCGTAGACACAAGGTTACTCACACAATAGACACTAGGTTACTCACACCATAGACACTCGGTTACTCACACTATACACACAAGGTTGCACACACTATAGAAAAAATGTTACTCACACCATCGACACAAAGTTACTCACACCATAGACACAAAGTTACTCATACCATCTACACAAGGTTACTCATAACAGATACAAGATTACTCACACCATAGACACAAGGTTACTCACACCATAGACACAATTTACTCACACCATAGACACAAGGTTACTCACACCATAGACACAAGGTTACTCACACCATAGACACAAGTTTACTCACACCATAGACACAAAGTTACTCACACCGATCATGGAAGGCAACAGTGGGAGGAGGAAATTTCTAGAAGGGAGAAGGAATGGGAGAGGAAGATATTGGTGATCACTGAGGAGCTCGATGAAAGGGAAAAGGAATGGGAGAGGAAGCTATTAGTGATCAGCGAGGAAATGGAGAAGAGGATAGCTGAGGAGAGTAGAAAATGGGTAATGCAAGCCAAAAAAGCAGAAGCCAAGATCCAGACCCTAGAAGAGAAGCTGCAGGGACTGACAAAGAATAGAGACAATAGTACCTGGCAGGAAACAACGCTTGGGGCTTGTGCACCAGGCACAGCCAAAGGGAATGAGGAGAAAGGAGGAAAATTCAGGTACGCACAGGCACTGGCAGGCACACATGGGGCCCGAAGCAAGACGAGCAGGATAACAACACACTAGAGGGATATAGAAGAAGCAGCCAGGGTCACGAAGAGCACCACAGGAACAACGAATGGGAGCACAGAAACAACATATGAGAGGGTAGACAAAACAGCAGACAAGCTAAACATGGAGACCCCAACAACACACTGCAGCGGACAGGGACGTAAGAGCAGACCGGACACACAAAGGAACACAGGGAATACATCCATGACAGCACCGGGAGAGGATAATGCACCTTTGACAAGGCAATGGGAGACACAGTGGGAGGAGGAAAGGGAGAAGTCGATTTTCATCTATGGCCTGAAGGAAGTCGAAGGAGACACCCACGACAGAAGGAAACAGGAGGAGACAGAACAGATGACAAATTTTCGGAGAATCGGGTGGTACACAAAGGGAAGAAATCGACCCCTCAAGGTAATATTCGAGGCAGAATCAGCACGCACCATGATCCTGCAAGAGAAAGCTCGGCTGAGGACGAACCAGGGGTACCGGAATGTATATCTAGATCGAGACAGAACGCAGGAAGAAAGGGAGGCCCGGAGGGAGAAGATAAGAAGGAGAAGAGAGGAGGGAGGGGAGACAGCGAGATACGGAGGACACCAAGCCCAAGCAGAACAAACACACACACTGGAAATACACTCAGCGGGCCTCATATCACAAACAACCCACCACACCCACTTATCAGGCCCCCTGTCCCCACCCTAGCAAATGAAAACCCACCGTCACAGTTACCCCCCACCCCCACCTCAAGCTGCACCCCACCTGCCCATACCCCAACCATACAATCACCCCACCCATGCTGCAACCCCCTGCGGGCACCCTGCCCACACCCCCATCCCACCAAGATCTCCCCAGGGCCACAGTATTGGAAACAAGGTTGAAGGTTTGGTACACAAATGCAGATGGAATTACGAATAAGTATGAAGAATGGAATGAAAGAATAGATGAGGCATCCCCAGACATCATAGCTGTCACAGAAACTAAACTAAATGAGACAGTAACAGATGCAATCTTCCCACAGGGATATCAGATCCTGAGGAAAGATAGAAGGAGCAGGGGGGTGGAGGGGTCGCACTGCTTGTAAGGCACCGCTGGAGATTCGAGGAAATGGTAGGAGTGGAGGGGGGTAGAGAACGGGATTTCATAGTAGGTACCATCCAGTCTGGGGAGCATAAGATAATCATTGCAGTGATGTATAACCCACCACAGAACTGCAGGAGGCCAGGAGAAGAATACGATGAGAACAATAGAGCGATGGTGGACACCCTGGCGGAGGTGGCAAGAAAAGCACACATGAGCAGAGCGAAGCTACTGGTCATGGGAGATTTCAACCACAGGGAGATCGACTGGGAGAACCATGAACCACCTGGGGGTCCAGAAACTTGGAGAGCCAAGATGATGGACGTGGAACTGGAAAACCTGATGCACCAACATGTCAGGGACATAACCAGAGAGAGGGGAGAAGATGAACCAGCAAGACTTGACCTTGTATTCACCCTGAACAGCTCAGATATTGAAGACATAACGCACGAGAGCCCCCTGGGAGCCAGTGACCATATGGTGCTTAGCTTTGAGTACATAGTAGAGCTACAGGTGGAGAGGGAAACAGTACCGATAGAGACCAACCAGACTTTAAAAGAGGAAACTACACGGGCATGAGGAATTTCCTGCAGGACATTCAGTGGGAAAGGGAAATGGAAGGACTGACAATAAATGAAATGATGGAATACGTAGGGGCAAAGTGCAAGGAGGCAGAGGAACGGTTTATACCCAGAGGCAAAGGTTTAAATGGGAAGGCCAGAAAGAGCCCCTGGTTTACCCAAAGGTGCAGGGAGGTAAAGACTCAGAGTATCAGAGAATGGAAACGGTACAGAAGGCAAAGAACCCGAGTAAACAAAGAGATTAGTAGAAGAGCTAGAAACGAGTATGCACAAGTACGGAGGGAGGCCCAGAAACAGTACGAAAACGACATAGCATCGAAAGTTAAGTCCGACCCGAAACTGATGTTCAGTCACATCAGAAGGAAGACAACATTCAAGGACCAGGTGATAAGGCTGAGGAGAGAAGATGGGGAACTCACAAGTAATGATCAAGAGGTATGTGAGGAGCTCAACTTGAGGTTTAAGGAAGTATTCACAATGGAGGAAGGAAGGCAGCTGGGTAGGCAGGACATGGTTCGTCACCAACAAGGGATGTACCAAGTGCTAGAGGGCATACACACAACTGAGGAGGAAGTGAAGCAGTTACTCAGTGACCTCGATACCTCAAAGGCGATGGGTCCGGACAATATCTCACCGTGGGTTCTTCGGGAAGGAGCTGAGGTACTGAGTGTGCCACTTACCATAATATTCAACACATCCCTTGAAACTGGGCAGCTACCTGAGGTATGGAAGAAGGCCAACGTAGTACCCATTTTTAAAAAAGGAGACAGAAAAGAGGCACTAAACTATAGACCGGTGTCACTTACATGTATAGTGTGCAAAGTCCTGGAGAAAATCATCAGGAAAAGAATAGTGGAACACCTTGAGCGGAACAGGATAATAAACACCAGACAGCACGGATTCCGGGAAGGCAAATCCTGTGTAACAAACCTCCTAGAGTTCTATGATAAAGTAACAGAGGTAAGGCAGGAGAGAGAAGGGTGGGTTGATTGCCTTTTCCTGGACTGCAGGAAGGCCTTCGACACAGTTCCTCACATGAGATTAGTAAAGAAGCTGGAAGAACAAGCAGGTATAACAGGAAGGGCACTGGAATGGATCAGGGAATACCTCAAAGGGAGGCAACAACGGGTCATGGTGCGTGGTGAGGTATCACAGTGGGTGCCTGTGACGAGCGGTGTACCGCAGGGGTCAGTCCTAGGACTAGTGTTATTCCTGGTATATGTAAATGACATGACGGACGGGATAGACTCAGAAGTGTCTCTATTCGCGGATGATGTGAAAATAATGAGGAGAATCACATCGGAAGAGGACCAGGCAGGGCTGCAAACAGACCTGGACAAGCTCGACATCTGGTCTAGCAGATGGCTTCTCGAATTCAATCCCTCCAAATGCAAAGTCATGAGGATCGGAGAAGGGCAAAGAAGACCGCTGACAGAGTACAAGCTGGGCGGACAAAGGCTACAAACCTCGGCAAAGGAGAAAGACCTTGGAGTGAGTATAACGCCAAGCACGTCTCCGGAGGCACACATCAACATGATAACTGCGGCAGCATATGGGCGTCTGGCAAACCTTAGATTAGCGTTCCGTTACCTTAACAAGGAATCGTTCAAGACACTGTATACCGTGTACGTCAGGCCCATACTAGAATATGCAGCACCAGTCTGGAACCCATACCTGGTCAAGCACGTAAGGAAACTGGAGAAAGTGCAAAGGTTTGCGACAAGGTTAGTTCCACAACTCAGGGGTCTGTCTTATGAAGAAAGATTGAGGGAAATAGGACTAACAACACTGGAGGAAAGAAGGGTCAGAGGAGACATGATAACGACATACAAAATACTGCGGGAAATTGACAAGGTAGATAGTGACAGGTTGTTTCAGAGAGGGAACACAGAAACAAGGGGACACAACTGGAAGCTGAAGACTCAGATGAGTCAAAGGGATGTCAGGAAACATTTCTTCAGCCACAGAGTAGTCAGGAAGTGGAATGGACTAGAGAAAGATATAGTGGAGGCAGAAACCATACATAGTTTTAAGACAAGGTATGATAAAGCTCATGGAGCAGGGAGAGCTGAGACCCAGTAGCAGACAGCGAAGAGGCGGGGCCAGGAGCTGAGTCTCGACCCCTGCAACCACAATTAGGTGAGTACAATTAGGTGAGTACCGTAGACACAAGGTTACTCACATTATAGACACTCGGTTACTCACACCATAGACACTCGGTTACTCACACCATAGACACTGTTACTCACACCATAGACACAAGGTTGCTCACACCATAGACAAAATGTTACTCACATTATCGACACAAAGTTACTCACACCATAGACACAAAATTACTCATACCATAGACACAAGGTTACTCATAACAGACACAAGGTTACTCACCATAGACACAAGGTCACTCACACCATACTCACACAATAGTCACAAGGATACTCACACCATAGACACAAGGTTACTCACACCATAGACACAATTTACTCACATAATAGACACAAGGTTAATCACACAATAGACACACGGTTACTCACACCATAGACACAAGGTTACTCACACCATAGACACACGGTTACTCACACCATAGACACAAGGTTACTCACCATAGACACACGGTTACTCACACTATAGACACAAGGTTACTCACATCATAGACACGAGGTTACTCACACCATAGACACAAGGTTACTCACACCGTAGACACAAGGTTACTCACACCATAGACACTCTGTTACTCACACCATAGACACATGGTTACTCACTGTTACGCAGAAATTGGGATTACCTGAGGCCTAATGCCTTGTCTAAGGGCAAAGGGTAAAAGTTACAGAAAACACCTGTAAAACTAGACCTCCCAGGGATATCCCCATAGAAATAGCTGATATTAAACCATTGTTTAGTTCTCCAATGGGTTGGGGTATCAAAAGGTTCACACAAAAATTCCTAATACAAAAATACATTTATTTACTTAGATTAATAATATCTACACTCCAAACACACGTCTTCACATTTCACTTAGTCCCAAACACTTCAATAACAGTACAGAAGGGACTGGCGTCTGGGCGCCACCTCAAAACAACACCAGTGACCTATGGGGTTGGTGCTAGCCCCAGCCGCTACCCTCTCCCAGCTAACATCTTCTCCTATTTCCTCAGTTCACACTCTTCCTTCCGAGCCCCGACTATGTCCGAGCCCAGGGTGTACTGTTACACCACAAAAGTGCCAAAGGCTTGAGTTAGCTACACAAAAAGGAATGCAACATCACAAAAACTTAGCTGAAAGTCGGCGGAGCCTCGCCAACCTCACCCATGCTCGAACCACATGTGCTCCCCCAAGCGACGCCACCCCGTTCACCACAAACATTTGGAAAATAAATCCCTAGCTGGATTTCCATATTTCAAAGCGTAAACTTACTTTACATTACATACAAAGTGCATAGCATATTTATAAAAGTATGGTTTACATTTATCCAAGGTTTATACATTATTATTACTATTTTCGTTTATAAAATTTATGGCACACTTCTCCAATAGCTATATATTACATATATTTACATGTCATGCAGAAACCTGCATGACACTCACACCATAGACACAAGGTTACTCATACCATAGACACAAGGTTACTCACACCATACACAAGGTCACTACACCATAGACACAAGGTTACTCACACCATAGACAAAAGATTACTCACACCACACACACATGGTTACTCACACCATAGACACAGGGTTACTCACACTATACACACAAGGTTACTCACACCATAAACACAAGGTTACTCACACAATAGACACAATGTTACTCACACTATAGACACTCGTTTACTTACACAATAGACACAGGGTTACTCACACTAAAGACACAAGGTTACTCATACCATAGACACAAGGTTTCTCACACCATAGACACAGGGTTACTCACACCATACACACAAGGTTACTCACACCATAAACACAAGGTTACTCACACCATAGACACAATGTTACTCACACTATAGACACTCGTTTACTTACACAATAGACACAAGGTTACTCACACTAAAGACACAAGGTTACTCATACCATAGACACAAGGTTTCTCACACCATAGACACAAGGTTACCCACACCATAGACAAATTTACTCACACCATAGACACGGTTACTCACACTATACACACGAGGTTACTCACACCATAAAAACAAGGTTACTCACACCATAGACACTCGGTTACTCTCACCATAGACACAATGTTACTCACACCATAGACACTCGGTTACTTACAATATAGACACAAGGTTACTCACACCGCAGACACAAGGTTATTCACACCATAGACACAAGGTTACTCACACTATAGACACAAGGTTACTCACACACATAGACACTGTTACTCACACCATAGACACAAGGTTACTCACACCATAGACACAAGGTTACTCACACCATAGACACAAGGTTACTCACACCATAGACACAAGGTTACTCACACCATAGACACAAGGTTACTCACACCATAGACACAAGGTTACTCACACCATAGACACTCGGTTACTCACACCATAGACACTCGGTTACTCACACCATAGACACAAGGTTACTCACACCATAGACACATGGTTACTCACACCATAGACACAAGGTTACTCACATAATAGACACTCGGTTACTCACACGATAGACACAAGGTTACTCACACCATAGACACAAGGTTACTCACACCATAGACACTCGGTTACTCACACCATAGACACAAGGTTACTCACACCATAGACACAATGTTACTCACACCATAGACACAAGGTTACTCACACCATAGACAAGGTCACTCACACCATAGACACAAGGTTTCTCACACCATAGACACAAGGTTACTCACACCATAGACACAAGGTTACTCACACCATAGACACAAGGTTACTCACACCATAGACAAAAGGTTACTCACACCATAGACACAAGGTTACTCACACCATAGACAAGGTCACTCACACAATAGACACAAGGTTTCTCACACCATAGACACTCGGTTACTCACACCGTAGACTCAAGGTTACTCACACCATAGAAACAAGGTTACTCACACCATAGACAGAAGGTTACTCACACCATAGACACAAAGTTACTCACACCATAGACACAACGGTGTTCCTTACAACCAGTTCTCTCCACCACCTAGATTATCATATTTAGCGTACACACCTTCATTTCTCCACAGAAAGAAGATGCGGTCCTCCATCAACTGCTGTTTGATGGGTCTCACCACCTTCGACATGATCGTCACCACCACCTCGATCCTCATGTTTGGACTCACTGAGATCGGAGAGTACACCAAGACCCTTACTTGGTACACAGGAGGCGTCTTCCAGAGAGTTACTCCCTTTGTCTTTCCCCTGGCTCTTATAGCCCAGACTGGGTCAGTCTACCTCACAGTTACCGTGACCGTGGAGAGGTACATCGCTGTCTGCCGGCCACTACGAGCTCGCTCCCTGTGCACCTACGGGCGTGCAAAAATCTACGTTATAAGCGTAGCTTTCTTCTCCATTATATACAACATTCCCAGGTTTTGGGAAGTTTCTTATGAGGTAAGTCATCTCTGCTTGCCCGAGGTCAGTCACCCATACGGGTTTACTGAATCTTGTTTAAATAAAAAAAATATTGCCAAAATCATTATCATAATAATAATAATAATAATAATAATAATAATAATAATAATAATAATAATAATAATAATAATAATAATAATAATAATTAATTATTATTATTATTATTATTTAATTATTATTATGTAGTAGTAGTAGTAGTAGTAGTAGGGGTTTTGTGAGTAGTAGTAGTGAGTAGTAGTGAGTGAGTAGTAGTGAGTGTAGTAGTGTAGTAGTGTAGAGTAGTAGTATAGTAGTGGTAGTAGTAGTGTGGTAGTAGTAGTAGTAATAATAGTAGTGGTAGTAAATATAGTAGTGGTAGTGTAGTAGTAGTAGTAATAATAGTAGTGGTAGTAGCAGTAGTAGCAGTAGCCTTCTCCAAATTCAACTTCAATAACAAAAACATAAGGTGGGACCAAGTAAACCAAGTCCTAAATGATATAAACTGGGAAGATTGCCTAAGCATCATGGATCTTAAAATATGTCTAGAACAAATTAACTCTGTGGTACTTGAGGTTTGCTCAAGGCAAATTCCCTTAAGGAAAAGGAGGAAACTAGAAAGATGCAAACTAGAAAGAGACAGGCGCTCCCTATACAGGCGAAGGCAAAGAATAATGGAGCGGCTACAAGAGGCCAATATATCTGAAATACGAAGGGAGACACTAGTCAGAGAAATAGCAAACATCAATTAAAACTAAAGGAATCTTACAGGAATCAAGAAACGCGGAAGAACTAAAAGCCATAAATGAAATTGAAAGAAACCCAAAGTATTTATTTTCTTATGCAAAATCAAAGTCGAGAACAACAACCAGTATTGGGCCCCTACTTAAACGGGATGGGTCCTACACAGATGACAGCAAGGAAATGAGTGAGTTACTTAAGTCCCAGTATGACTCAGTCTTTAGCGAGCCGCTAACCAGACTGAAAATCGAAAACCTAAATGATTTTTTATGAGAGTGCCACAGAACTTGACAGACGCATGCCTTCTGACATCACCCTGACGCCAAATGACTTCGAAAAGGCAATAAATGACATGCCCATGCACTCCGCTCCAGGCCCAGACTCATGGAACTCCGTGTTCATCAAGAACTGCAAGAAGCCCATATCACATGCTTTTAACATCCTATGGAGAGGGAGCATGGACACTGGGGTCGTCCCGCAGTTACTAAAAACAACAGACATAGCCCCACTCCACAAAGGGGGCAGTAAAGCAATAGCAAAGAACTACAGACCAATAGCGCTAACGTCCCATATCATAAATTTTTTTGAAAGGGTTCTAAGAAGCAAGATCGCCACTCATCTTGATACCCATCAATTGCACAACCCAGGGCAACATGGGTTTAGAGCAGGTCGCTCCTGTCTGTCCCAACTACTAGACCACTACTATAAGGTCCTGGATGCTCTAGAAGACAAACAGAATGCAGATGTTATATACACAGACTTTACAAAAGCCTTTGACAAGTGTGACCATGGTGTAATAGCACACAAAATGCGTGATAAATGAATAACAGGAAAAATTGGTAGATGTATCTATAATTTCCTAACATGTAGAACACAAAGAGTAGTAGTCAACAGAGTAAAGTCTGAGGCAGCTACTGTGAAAAGCTGTGTTCCACAAGGCACAGTACTCGCTCCCATCCTGTTCCTTATCCTCATATCGGACATAGACAGGGATATAAGCCACAGTGCCGTGTCTTCCTTTGCAGATGACACCCGAATCTGTATGACAGTGTCCACCGTTGAAGACACTGCAAGACTCCAAGCAGACATAAACCAAATCTTTAATTGGGCTGCAGAAAACAATATGAAGTTCAATGATGAGAAATTTCAATTACTCAGATACGGAAAACGTGAGGAAATTAAAATCTCATCGGAGTACAAAACTAATTCTAACCACACAATAGAGTGAAAAACTAATGTCAAAGACCTGGGAGTGATCATGTCAGAGGATCTCACCTTCAAGGACCATAACACCGTAGCAATCACATCTGCTCGAAAAATGACAGGATGGATAATGAGAACCTTCAAAACCAGGAATGCCAAGCCCATGTTGACACTTTACAGATTGCTTGTTCTATCTAGGCTGGAATATTGCTGCACACTAACTGCACCTTTCAAGGCGGGTGAAATTGCTGACCTTGAAAATGTACAGTGAACCTTCACTGCACGCATAACTGCGATAAACCACCTCAATTACTGGGAACGATTGAAGTTCCTAAACCTGTACTCCCTAGAACGCAGGCGGGAGAGATACATTATTATATACACGTGGAAAATTCTCGAGGGATTAGTACCAAACTTGCACACAAGAATCACTCCCTACGAAAGCAAAAGACTCGGCAGGCGATGTAACATCCCCCCAATGAAAAGCAGGGATGCCACTAGCACGTTGAGAGACAACACAATAAGTGTCAGGGGCCCAAGACTGTTCAACTGCCTCCCAGCATACATAAGGGGGATTACCAACAAACCCCTGGCTGTCTTCAAGCAGGCACTGGACAGGCACCTAAAGTCGGTACCTGACCAGCCAGGCTGTGGTTCGTACGTTGGACTGCGTGCGGCCAGCAGTAACAGTCTGGTTGATCAGGCTCTGATCCAGCATGAGGCCTGGTCACAGACCGGGCTGCAGGGGCGTTGACCCCTGGAATTCTCTCCAGTTAAACTCCAGGTAAAGTCCAGGTAGTAGTAGTAGTAATAATAGTAGTAGTAGTAGCAGTAGTAGTAGTAGTAATAATAGTAGTGGTAGTAGCAGTAGTAGTAGTAATAATAATAGTAGTGGTAGTAGTAGTAGTGGTAGCTGTAATATTAGTAATAGTATGAGTTGTAATAATACTAATAATAGTAGCAGTAATATTATATTTATTAAGTCTAACGTTCATTTTGTCTACAGGAATGCTACGTGATGAACGAAAGGTTCGTTATCGTAGTAGCGTCAGAGTTACGACAAAATCAATACTACATTCAGATCTACATCATGTGGATGTACCTGATTGTGATGTACCTGGTGCCCTTCCTCAGTCTGATGGTCTTCAATGTCTTCATCTATAGAGAGGTGGGTGGGTGTTTGTGTATAATTACCTCTATGTGTTCACTTATATGTGGTTACAGGGGTTCAGTCCTAGCTCCTGGACCCGCCTCTCAACTTATCAACTTATCAGTTGTTAGATTCACTTCTAGCCTTGTGGCCCCTGTCGTACCTCCTCTTAAAACCATGTATAGAACTTGCTGTCCATCCTAAGGGACATTTTTTTTAACTTCCAGCTGTTTTTTTAGTGCCTGCTTCTTGCTTCTTAGTACCTGTTTCTTGCTTCTTAGTACCTGCTTCTTGCTTCTTAGTACCTGCTTCTTGCTTTTTAGTACCTGCTTCTTGCTTCTTAGTACCTGCTTCTTGCTTCTTAGTACCTGCTTCGTGCTTCTTAGTACCTGCTTCTTGCTTCTCAGATTATCACAGTCTGCCCTATCAATTCAACTGAGTATTTTGTATATTGTTATCAAATCTTCCGTGGTTCTTCTGTTCTCTATACCTGGGGTATACCTAGAGTATACCTGGAGTATACCTGGAGTATACCTAGAGTATACCTAGAGAGGGTTTCGGGGGTTAACGCCGGAGTAGCCCGGTCTGTGACCAGGCCTATAAATTCAATTCTGATAGGCTTTCCAGCACTGAGGCAGATATTGGGATTGACCTCATTACCATTCATAAAGTGGTCGAGACAGAAAACAAAATCCTCCATCCCAGGCCTAGAAAAGTAAACCCTCTATCCTTTATTCCTGAGGATTTACAACAGGAGGATTACTACAAATCCTCTGGTTTTCCTCAGTCAGTCGCCGAATGTCTAGCCTGGCATCTCTCAGCTCCTCCTAAAGCTGCTGAGAGAGTTGCTTGATACAGGGCATCTCACTATAATTAAAAAAAAGCACACGAATGTGTGTGTGTGGAGTGCATATGTTCATCTCATCCACATATTTAGTGCTACTTTTTAAAAATTTCAATTAACTGGATAGAAGAGGAAACATTTGTCTTCAACTGAACAAAAGTTTGGATTTAATCGGTTAAGTGGAGAGAAGATTAATTTTATGGTCAAACTAAATTCAAGATGATGCTTTATGGGGATCTGATTAGATAAATGGGCTTTATTTGGCACTGAATAGTGCTTCATGGGTGACTGATTTTTTTCTTTAACCTGACAGGTTCGTGCAGCCAACCATGAGCGTCGACAGCTGAGCCGCCTACAGCAGAAAGAGATCGGCTTGGCAGTGATGTTATTGGTGGTCGTCACTGTGTTCTTCGTCTGCAATGTTCTCGCCTTTATCATCAACATCTTGGAGCTGCTGAACATTACCATCGACTTACTGACCATGGCGAGTAACCTCCTTATCACCATCAACTCGTCTGTCAACTTCATCATCTACTGCATCTTCAGCCAGAAGTTCCGGAAGCTTTTCTTGAAGATGTTCTGCTCGGGCTTCCTGTCCAGGGTTATGGGAAGAGATGTGGCCCTAGACTCGGCAGACTTCAGGAACCAAAGCATCTATGGAGACCCAAGAGTGCTATCCAGCAGCAAAACGACTCAAACTTTCCGATTGTCGTCGTGGAACGGGTCACAATCGTCAGGTCGTGTTTTGCATCAACACAGCGTCCACGATCACCAAGGACATTCTTGCAGTGGGACATTTTGGAGAACACCTCGGTATTCCAGCGTTCCCTTTGGTGATTCTTCCACTCCCAGGACCACCTCCTCATCTTTCACTCCATCGAGGAGTCCATCTTTAGTGCCCCAGCAGGGTCCTCTGGACAATGTCCACGTCCTCTGAAGAAAGGATTGATCATCCATGGGGAACAAAATATCAGATTCTTAGCTGCTCGGCGAAGCCTCTTTCTCTTTTGACATATCATGGAAGCACTTCAGAAATAACCCATTTTTTGTTTGAAGTTGCTGTCCGGTTTACTGTACATCTCCCTTTTTCTAGTGGACAAAACCCCAGTATCTTGTAAGTTTAGAACTAACTCTGGTGCTTGTTTAAAAAGACATGTGAGCAAATACTAGGACATAGTTTCCTGGAAACGTTTCGGTCCTGGGAATTTCATCAATTCTAACACACAGATATTGAAAATAGGATATATATAGAAAGACAGTTGGATGTGAGTGGCACAAAGTGACCTGAAAAATGCCATATTTACGATAAGGACATGTAGACAATGACGTCAGGTCATTTCTGTGTTATTAGTTAGGTATTGCTTTGCCTGGTTTAGTATCATGTACGCTAATGGTTTTTAAACTTTGTAGCTACCAGTATCATGTTCCATGGTGTCTGATACCATAGGCTTATAAAACAACTCTAGTGCTCCATAAGTAGTCACCATGAAATGTGTATGTAGTGTTTCTGAGTGACAGTGTAACCTGTAAGATCGATATTATTATGTTTATAATGTTGCCTCCTGGCATTTTTTTTTTTTTAGTTTTCTAGGCAGCTATAAGTTTTCTAGTATATGTAACCTCTGTACACAGTCAAGACACAAGAGAAGCAAACGAGTGAGTTGTATGGCCTAAGTAACTAGTCTACCGATCCAAAGGAATATAAATCTATTTGAATTCATGAACAGAGAAATCCATCAAATCTGGTCAACTAACCAGCCAGATGGGAAAGTCAAATCACAGAAAAATATATTCCAAAATCCCAACAAGGGCATATTAATGGACCTTCAACAGGTAAACTTGCGTCTCTCTGTCTAACTCCTGAGTCTTGGTAACTCATACTGACAAAGTGGTTTTAAAAAGACACCTGAGCAAACGCTACGACAAATCTATTTAAAAATGTTTCGGCCCAGGGGCCTTGATCAAGGTCCCAGGACCGAAACATTTTCTAATAAATATATCCTATTATCTGCTCACGTGTCTTTTATCTCCTGTGGTAAAAACTCTGAGAAATTTCCTCATTTATGAACTAACTGTTATATGACCCTTTAAGATATAACATTGTCCCATCAACACATGGTGTGAACCTTTAAGATATAACATTGTCCCATCACACATGGTGCGAACCTTTAAGATATAACATTGTCCCATCACACATGGTGTGAACTTTAAGGTATAACATTGTCCCATCAACACATGGTGTGAACTTTAAGGTATAACATTGTCCCATCAACACATGGTGTGAACTAGTTGCAATGCACTTACCACTTACCACTATTTCACTATTTTGGAACCTGTATTCATGTGTTTACATTATGGGCAAGAAATGAGGCGATTAAATGTGTGCTGAAAAAAATCTTTACTGAGAAGTATATCTGGAAAAAATATATTGAAAGTGTGTTGGGACATATTATGAAAAGAGGAAGTGATCGACTTAAGAGAGTGTTTTTGAGAAAGACATTGGTTGTGAAAATATTCTGGTGGGTTTAGAACCCGCGGTCAGAGAGTCTCAAAACTCTCTGACCGTCGCGTAAGCCACTGGGCCAGCTAGCTACAATAAGATTCATCCAACTAGATATATTTCTACACCATAGGAAGGTTATCATAGGCACCATTGTGACAACAAATGCAAGTTTTTACAGACGAATCTCCCGCTAGCATGGCCGTGACGTTTTGAGACTCTCTGACCGTGGGTTCTAACCCCACCCGTGGTATGGTTTGTTTGAAAACGTGTCATTACGATTTCGTGAGTCATCCAGAGTTAACGTTTACCATCAAATGCTTTTTTCTGTTTATTTTCTAACTTCTTTAGCTCATTTTGTAACGTAATGAACTAAATTAATACGAGAACATGAACGTATGATGTTTTCTATTGCTGTCTAATATTGATGTCTAATATTGGTGTCTAATATTGATGTCTAATATTGATGTCTAATATTGGTGTCTAATATTGATGTCTTCCAGTAACAATAATTACAAATTTGGGTAAATTTTCGTAGCAAATATTTTGACACAATTAATTATAAGTTTTAAAATGTAAATCACAGCCAAAAAAGCTGTAGGTTATTTTTTTCCCAACAAGGAAATGGAAAATAAAATACTAAGACTATAACAATGAGGGAAGATCCATAATGTTGAAAAAATAGTGTAAATATATAAAATTTTAGATTACAAGTAAATTTCTGAATAAGATGTTAAAATTTAATTGATAATTAAAAATAAGGCATATTTTTAATACAATATAATAAACCATAAGACTCATTATACATAATAATGATTGATATAATGAATGAATGATAGTTCTAGGCCTCTCGTGTTCCAATCAACACATCATAAGCCCGAAATGTCGCAGAAATAAGTAGGAAGTCTGTGCAGATTTGTTCAGAGTTATGGTTTTGCTTGGAATTCACACTCATTTTGCAACACTGCAAGCTACCGATGTGTTGATTGCAAAAAGAAAGGCCTCGAGCTATCATTCAACTCCCTTGTGCTTGTTACTTTTGGCTTATGATACTGTGCTTTTGGGAGATTCTAAAGAAAAGTTGCAAAGGTTAGTGGACGAGTTTGGGAGGTTGTGTAAAGGTTGAAAGTTGAAAGTAAACATAGATAATAGTAAGGTGATGAGGGTATCAAACGATTTAAATAAAGAAAACTTAGATATCACATTGGAGAGAAGGATTATGGAAGAAGTAAATCTGTTCAGATATTTGGGAGTTGATTTGTCAGTGGATGGGTTTATAAAGGTTGAGGTTAACCATAGAATTGATGAGAGAAAAACGGTGAGTGGTGCGTTGAGGTATCTGTGGAGACCAAAAAAATGTTATCCATGGAGGCAAAGAAGGGAATGTACGAGAGTACAGTGATACCAACACTCTTATATGGGTGTGAAGCTTGGGTTGTAAATGTTGCAGCGAGGAGGCGGCTGGAGGCAGTGGTGTAAATATTATGCAGGGAATTCGTAGTGTGGAAATTAGGAGGAGGTGTGGAGTTACTAAAAGTATTAGTCAGAGGGCTGAAGAGGGGTTGTTGAGGTGGTTTGGTCATTTAGAGAGAATGGATCAAAGCGAATGACATGGTGAGCATATAAATCTGTAGGGGAAGGAAGGCAGGGTAGGGGTCGTCCTTGGAAAGGTTGGAGGGAGGAGGTAAAAGAAGTTTTGTGGGTGAGGGGCTTGGACTTCCAGCAAGCGTGCGTGACTGTGTAAGGAGTGAATGGAGACGAATGTTTTTTTGGGATCTGACAAGCTGTTGGAGTATGAGAAAGGTAAGATTTTATGAAGAGATTTAGGGAAACAGGTTAGCCAGACTTGAGTCGTGGAAGTGGAAAGTACAATGCCTGCAATTTAAAGGAGGGGTTTGGGATATTGGCACTTTGGAGTGACATCTAAACAGTGGTATCTGAGCGTTTCTGCAAAGACAGTGATTATGTATGAGTGAGGTGAAAGTGTTGAATGATGATGAAAGTTTTTTCTTTCTTTTTGGGTCACCCTGCCTCGGTGGGATATTGCCGGTTTGATATATATATATATATATATATAAGAACATAAGAACATAAGAAAGGAGGAACACTGCAGCAGGCCTGTTGGCCCATACTAGGCAAGTCCTTCACAATCCATCCCACTAACAGAATAATTGCCCAACCTAATTTTCAATTCTATCCAAGAAATATGCTTTAATGATTCTATTAACTTAAGTGCGAGTTCCACTCAAATCCAACCCCTCTCACTCATGTATTTATCCAACCTAAATTTGAAACTACCCAAGGTCCTAGCTTCAATAACCCTACTAGGCAGACTGTTCCACTCATCAACTACCCTATTTCCAAACCAATACTTTCCTATATCCTTTCTAAATCTAAACTTATCCAATTTGAATCCATTATTGCGGGTTCTCTCTTGGAGAGATATCCTCAAGACCTTATTTATATCCCCCCTTATTAATACCCATCTTCCACTTATATACCTCGATCATGTCTCCCCTCATTCTTCGTCTTACAAGTGAATGTAATTTAAGGGTCTTCAATCTTTCTTCATAAGGAAGATTTCTAATGCTATGAATTAACTTTGTCATTCGTCTCTGAATGTTTTCCAACGAATTTATATTTATTCATAAGAACAAATTATATCCATTCATAAGAACTATATATGCAAGAAAACCACTATGAAAAAATAGAAGAATTCCAAGCGCATTCGTGACTACTCACATTATCAAGGAACTATAACAGGAAACATGACAAGAAGGCTTATAAAGGGGCAGAATACACCTCACAGTCACATCACACTAACAAAGACTACACCTCACAGTAGCGTAACATCTCACGACTCTGTGAAGAGGAACATAAGAAAGGACCTGAAACTCTTCCCAAGAATTAAGATTAGTCCAATTTATCATTAAATTCTTCCCAAATTTTATTAATTATAAATGAATCCAATTTATATAAACCAAAAGAAATATTCATATTATTTTCAAAACTGCTTTTAATGAAACATGATTCTATTATATTCCTCTCAACCATGGACTTGCTTGATACAACCTTCTCAGCATTTTGAAAATCAATTGGATGGTTAAAATCTCTCACATGAATAAATAGAGCATTAGAATCTTGTCCAGTTCTAATGCTATATTTATGTTGTTTTAATCTTAGTTCAAGACTTTTACCAGTTTGACCTAATAAACTTTATCGCATATTTTACAGGGAATCTTATAGACACATCCGTCAGCATTTTGGGGGGAATTTTTGAATAAGGTTGGTTCTCCCTTACCATGAAAACTTGGTTGATATGCCTTCCTTTCTTAAGAATTTTAATATCAAAGTTGTATTTAAAAATCTTGATACAGTAAAAAGACTTTTGATAAAAATTCCCCCAAAATGCTGACGGATGTGTCTATAAGATTCCCTGTAAAATATGCGATAAAGTTTATTATGGTCAAACTGGTAAAAGTCTTGAACTAAGATTAAAACAACATAAATATAGCATTAGAACTGGACAAGATTCTAATGCTCTATTTATTCATGTGAGAGATTTTAACCATCCAATTGATTTTCAAAATGCTGAGAAGGTTGTATCAAGCAAGTCCATGGTTGAGAGAAATATAATAGAATCATGTTTTATTAAAAGCAGTTTTGAAAATAATATGAATATTTCTTTTGGTTTATATAAATTGGATTCATTTATAATTAATAAAATTTGGGAAGAATTTAATGATAAATTGGACTAATCTTAATTCTTGGGAAGAGTTTCAGGTCCTTTCTTATGTTCCTCTTCACAGAGTCGTGAGATGTTACGCTACTGTGAGGTGTTGTCTTTGTTAGTGTGATGTGACTGTGAGGTGTAGTCTCGACCCATATATAAGCCCTTCTTGTCATGTTTCCTGTTATAGTTCCTTGATAATGTGAGTAGTCACGAAACCGCTTGGAATTCTTCTATTTTTTCATAGTGGTTTTCTTGCATATTTTGATATCACCTGTTTACTGTGATCTTTTTGATATATATATATATATATATATATATATATATATATATATATATATATATATATATATATACAGGGGGAGTTGAATAATAGATTTAGGTCCTTCATGCTGATATCAACACATCATCAACACATCATCAGGAGGAACGTTCAGAGGGACACTTGCTAAGACTGAGGTTGGGAGGAGAGGCGAGGTAATATACAGTGCCCCAGGCACTCGAGTACCTAGTGCCAGACAGTTTGAGTATTATAAGAATAAATGATAGTCAGCCAACAAGCAAAGGTATTGGAGTGCAAAATTAACATTGGTAACATAATGGTTATTAAAATTATCAGACTTCATGGCAATATAAAGGAGTTATCATTCTGGGAACTGTCTTAGGGAAATTCCACACACTAAAGGATAACGGGTCAATAGCAAGCTCACCTAATGGGTAGACGAACAGTCTAGCCTCAAAAGGGTAGACATACATTAAGCTCTGATTCCCTGGAGTAAAACCCTGGCGGCTAAGACAATCCAAAGCATTCATATAAGAATCCAGTTTTAGACTGTACATGAGAGCCTCAATTATAAACAAATCAAGCTTGAACAACCCACTACTACAATTATATAAGGAATGTTTAGCGTGTTTGTCAAGTGCAGACTCAAGAATATTTTTAGTCATAAAGTACATGGAACAATAACCTCTGCCTCAGACCACTTAGCAGGATTATTATAAACTTGCAAATGGTTGAATATTGTATCTGATTCTCAAGAAATCATTACTGAATACTGATGTGTAATTCTAACATTCAGAGGTTTGGCAGTCTGTCCCACATAGGATAAGTTGCAGCCTTGGCACCCAATCCTGTACACACACTTGCACAGTGTTTCAGGAAATTATTGATCAACATACTTTCAACAGTCTGTGAATTCTTAAAAGAACTTGTATATTGAGTCTCATCAGGGCATTCTGTAGGACACATAAATTCTAAATAGACTCAGTATACATGTTAAGAGTATGTTGATGGAGAACTCCCGAAGCACTGTGTAGGTGGTGTGTACTGGATTGAGGTGCCAAGGCTGCAACTTATCCTATGCGAGATGGACAGACAATCCTCTAAATGTTAGAATTACACAACTACAGTATACAGTGAGAACTGCTCAAGAATGAAAGGCGATATTCAACCACACACAAGTTTGTAATAATCCTGCCAAGTGGTCTGATTCAAAGGTTATTGTTCCATGTACTTCATAGGTAGAAAGAAATATGAGTCTGCAGTTATTTGGCACGGTAAACATTCGTTAAATAATGGTAGTAGTGGGTTTTAGCTCACTTCGTTTATTACTGAGGGTATCGAGCACAGTCTAAAACCAAATTCTCATTTAATGCACTGGATTGTCTTAGCTGCCAGGGTTCCACTCCAAGAAATTAGGGCTTGGGTTTTTTTCTCTTCTTTTGAGGCTCAATGTTAGACCACCCTTTAGGTAGACTATTTTTTATTGACACAACGGCCGTCTCCCACCTAGGTAGGGTGACTATAAAAAGAAAAACTTTCATCATCATTCACTCCATCACTGTCTTTCCAGAGGCGTGCTTACACTACAGTTATAAAACTGCAACATTAACATCCCTCCTTCAGAGAGCAGACACTGTACTTCCCATCTCCAGGACTCAAGTCCAGGCTGCCGGTTTCCCTGAATCCCTTCATAAATGTTACCCTGCTCACACACCAACAGCACGTCAAGTCCTAAAAACCATTGGTCTCCATTCTCTAATATCTAACACGCTCACACATGTTTCCTGGAAGTCCAAGCCCCTGTGCACACAAAGCCTCCTTTACCCCCTCCCTCCAACCTTTCCTAGGCAGACCCCTACCCCACCTTCCCTACACTACAGATTTATACACTCGAAGTCATTATATTTCTTTCCATCCTCTCTACATGTCAAAACCATCTCAACAACCCCTTCTCAGACCTCTAAATAATAGTTTTGGTAATCTCACGCCTTCTAATCTCCAAACTATGGATTCTCTGCATTATATTCACACCACACATTGCCTTCAGACATGACATCTCCACTGCCTCCAGCCTTCTCCATGTTGCAACATTCATCACCCATGATTCACACCCATATAAGAGTGTTGGTATAACTATACTCTCATACATTCCCCTCTTTGCTTCCATGGATTAAGTTCTTTGTCTCCACAGACTCCTCAGTGCACCACTCACCCTTTTCCCCTCATCAATTTTATGATTCACCTCATCCTTCATAGACCCATCTGCTGACATGTCCACTCCCAAATATCTGAACACATTCACCTCCTCCATTCTCTCTCTATCTCCAATCTGATATCCAATCTTTTCCTACTTAAATGTTTTGTTATCCTCATCACCTTACTCTTTCCAACATTAACTTTTAATTTCTGTCTTTTACAAACTCATCCACCAGCCTCTGTTTATTTAATATGACATATAAATAATTCAACAAACCAGGTGTTTCCAACCCTGTAAACAACGTGATAAAGTTTATAACGGCCAAACTGGGAAAAGTCTTGAATTAAGATTTACAAGAACATAAATGTAGCATTACAAGTGGACACGAGTCTTCTGTTTATTCATGTGAGTGATTTTAACCATCCAATTTTAAAATGCTTAGAAAGTTGTATCAAGCTAATCAAACAAGCAAGTTAGATAATAATAATAATAATAATAATAATAATAATAATAATAATAATGATATTAATAATACTATAATCTACATAAATTTTAGAAATCAAACTACAGTATTTCCATGATATACAAATAATACATATGATTTATAAATACAAAAAACTATACCAAACTATAGCAAGCCTACCCAGGAGATCTGTTCAAGTGTACCAGGAAGAAAGATTGTTGAATGGGATTGAAACTATAATATATAAAATCCATATTGTAGTTTGATATAATATATATACCTTATACCTATCAAACTACAATATATATACCACATATATCAAACTACAATATATATTCCAACATATAATAGAATTTTTTATAGTAAGTTTATCCTACCCAACCTACCCAGAAGAACTGTTGAAACACTAAAAACTAAATACTTTTAGTGGTCCTGTACACTAGCTAACTAGGAGAGTTGTCAAGTGTACCAGGAGTTGTAAATGACCACCATCATGAAAATCTGTGTAGTTTGCAGAACGAGTAACAGACGAAGTCACACTTGGATTGCATGCAATCTCTGTGGTAAATGGTATCATGGGTCATGCAGGAACTTTAAACCATTAACCACTATTGACATAAAAACTGAATAATGTTTTTGGGTCTGCCTAAACTAGATACACCTATGGGAGAAAATTACAACTATATTAAAAGACAAGAATACCAACAAAATATACTTCTTAGAAAAAATGGCAGCCTTGTTTAACAGCTGGGAAAATAAACTAGGTGGGTGGGAAGGGACTGTCTTGGAGGACTGTCTCGGTGCAGGTATTTGTCTGGAACACACGACACCAGATGAAGCTGGTGCTATCCTGGAGGACAGTGCACCAAAGTGTGCTGGTGCTATCCTGGAGGACAGTGCACCAAAGTGTGCTGGTGTTGTCCTGGAGGACAGTGCACCAAAGTGTGCTGGTGTTGTCCTGGAGGACAGTGCACCAAAGAGTGCTGTGCTAGTGTTGTCCTGGAGGACAGTGCACCAAAGTGTGCTGGTGTTGTCCTGGAGGACAGTGCACCAAATGGAGATAATGGCCCATGGTAATGAAACAGGTAAAGAAAATGTTATGCAATTCCCGGAGGTACAAAGTACAATCAGTGCTGGAGTGGAACAAAGTACAATCAGTGCTAGAGTGGAACAAAGTACAATCACTGTTGGAGTGGAACAAAGTACAATCAGTGCTGGAGTGGAACAAAGCACAATCAGTGCTGTAGTGGAACAAAGTACAATCACTGTTGGAGTGGGACAAAGTACAATCAGTGCTGGAGTGTAACAAAGCACAATCAGTGCAGGAGTGGAACAAAGTACAATCAGTGCTAGAGTGGAACAAAGTACAATCAGTGCTGGAGTGGAACAAAATACAATCAGTGCTGTAGTGGAACAAAGTACAATCACTGTTGGAGTGGGACAAAGTACAATCAGTGCTGGAGTGGAACAAAGTACAATCAGTGTTGGAGTGGAACAAAGTACAATCAGTGCTGGAGTGGAACAAAGTACAATCAGTGCTGGAGTGGAACAAAGTACAATCACTGTTGGAGTGGAACAAAGTACAATCAGTGCTGGAGTGGAACAAAGTACAATCAGTGCTGGAGTGGAACAAAGTACAATCAGTGCTGGAGTGGAACAAAGCACAATCAGTGCTGGAGTGTAACAAAGCACAATCAGTGCAGGAGTGGAACAAAGTACAATCAGTGCTAGAGTGGAACAAAGTACAATCAGTGCAGGAGTGGAACAAAGTACAATCAGTGTTGTAGTGGAACAAAGTACAATCACTGTTGGAGTGGGACAAAGTACAATCAGTGCTGGAGTGGAACAAAGTACAATCAGTGCTGGAGTGGAACAAAGTACAATCAGTGCTGGAGTGGAACAAAGTACAATCAGTGCTGGAGTGGAACAAAGTACAATCAGTGCTAGAGTGGAACAAAGTACAATCAGTGCTGGAGTGGAACAAAGAACAATCAGTGCTGGAGTGGAACAAAGTACAATCTGTGCTGGAGTGGAACAAAGTACAATCAGTGCTGGAGTGGAACAAAGTACAATCAGTGCTGGAGTGGAACAAAATACAATCAGTGCTGGAGTGGAACAAAGTACAATCAGTGCTGGAATGTAACAAAGTACAATCAGTGCTGGAGTGGAACAAAGTACAATCAGTGCTGGAGTGGAACAAAGTACAATCAGTGCTGGAGTGGAACAAAGTACAATCAGTGCTGGAGTGGAATAAAGTACAATCAGTGCTGGAGTGGAACAAAGTACAATCAGTGCTGGAGTGGAACAAAGTACAATCAGTGCTGGAGTGGAACAAAGTACAATCAGTGCTGGAATGTAACAAAGTACAATCAGTGCTGGAGTGGAACAAAGAACAATTAGGCTGAGGAATAAGTACAATCAGTGCTGGAGTGGAACAAAGTACAATCAGTGCTGGAGTGGAACAAAGTACAATCAGTGCTGGAGTGGAACAAAGTACAATCACTGTGGGAGTGGAACAAAGTACAATCAGTGCTGGAGTGGAACAAAGTACAATAAGGGCTGGAGTGGAACAAAGTACAATCAGTGCTGGAGTGGAACAAAGTACAATCAGTGCTAGAGTGGAACAAAGTACAATCAGTGCTGGAGTGGAACAAAGTACAATCAGTGCTGGAGTGGAACAAAGTACAATCACTGTGGGAGTGGAACAAAGTACAATCAGTGCTGGAGTGGAACAAAGTACAATCACTGTGGGAGTGGAACAAAGTACAATCAGTGCTGGAGTGGAACAAAGTACAATAAGGGCTGGAGTGGAACAAAGTACAATCAGTGCTGGAGTGGAACAAAGTACAATCAGTGCTAGAGTGGAACAAAGTACAATCAGTGCTGGAGTGGAACAAAGTACAATCAGTGCCTCCACCAGTTTCACTGGTGGAGGTGTGTTCCCCCCTTCCCCAAACACGCGCACATACACCGTGCACACTAGTTCCGATAACAGAGTGTTTGTTCATCTTGTGTGCACAGTCGAGAGTGTATATTGGTGTGTTGTTTATAGTGGGGGCTGTGTATAGTGTACAGTGATGTGCTGTGTCATGGAGTGCGATAAGTGAACAACTCCTCCAGGCCTCCCTCCCCAGGTCATCCTCCCTCCCCAGGTCATCCTCCCTCCCCAGGTCATCATCCCTCATCAGGTCATCATCCCTCCCCAGGTCTTCATCCCTCCCCAGGTTATCCTCCCTCCCCAGGTCATCATCCCACCCCTCCTCCTCATCCTCCACTTTGTCCTCCCTTCCCCGCCAACCACATCTAGACCTACACGTGCCATTTTCCTTCAGCCCGGGCTTACCACACAGCCTGAGGTATGGCAGCCCGGGCTTACCCCACAGCCTGAGGTATGGCAGCCCGGGCTTACCCCACAGCCTGAGGTATGGCAGCCCGGGCTTACCCCACAGCCTGAGGTATGGCAGCCCGGGCTTACCCCACAGCCTGAGGTATGGCAGCCCGGGCTTACCCCACAGCCTGAGGTATGGCAGCCCGGGCTTACCACACAGCCTGAGGTATGGCAGCCCGGGCTTACCACACAGCCTGAGGTATGGCAGCCCGGGCTTACCCCACAGCCTGATGTATGGCAGCCCGGGCTTACCACACAGCCTGAGGTATGGCAGCCCGGGCTTACCACAGAGCCTGAGGTATGGCAGCCCGGGCTTACCACACAGCCTGAGGTATGGCAGCCCGGGCTTACCACACAGCCTGAGGTATGGCAGCCCGGGCTTACCCCACAGCCTGGGGTATGGCAGCCCGGGCTTACCACACAGCCTGAGGTATGGCAGCCCGGGCTTACCACACAGCCTGAGGTATGGCATCCCGGGCTTACCACACAGCCTGAGGTATGGCAGCCCGGGCTTACCACACATCCTGAGGTATGGCAGCCCGGGCTTACCACACAGCCTGAGGTATGGCAGATAATGCAGCCAGCAACAAAGCCAGGGAAACAGTGCAACTAACAATGAAAGAATAGGCACATGACACGTGTGTGAAGGTATCGGGCACGCAACATGAATGGCCTTATCCGCGCACACAATGGCTGTGCTGAATCGCATATGGTCCCTGCAGAGAGCAGCCCACAGCCTCCACACACACTTGAAAATTCCAATGGTAACCTCCGAATTTACGACGGTTTTCTGGTGGCATTCAAATCCACTGCTAGCACTACCCTATCTCACATTCCTAAAGTGGCTCGTCCATATGCTAAAGTGGCTCGTCCATATGCTAAAGTGACTCGTCCATATGCTAAAGTGACTCGTCCATATGCTAAAGTGACTCGTCCATATGCTAAAGTGGCTCGTCCATATGCAGCAAGGAAATTCACAGACTTTCTTAAGCAGGTGAATGGAGGTTCCACCAACTTAGAAGCCCGAGGCTCCATTAAGGCATTGCGCAACCTACTCTTGTTCGACAATGTCTGCCTCGCAGTTCCTGCAAGACACAGTAAATTGATAACCACATCAGTCACCAAAGCGATGCGCAACTACCCGAGAACAGACAATTGTGTCCCTTTGCCCCATCATCGCAGGAATCACAGAGCCAGACACACTGAAAATTCCATTGAAAACAGGTTAGCAAAATAATCGAAGAAGGTAAGACAGTGGGAGCAGTCAGAAGTGACGACACTGTTGCTTCCAAAGATGAGGCCACAGCCCAAGCACTAAGAGACAAGCACCCAGCCAGGGACATTAGGGTCGTTAAAAATGACCCTGAGGAAGATCTCATTACTTGACATTTAATTTTACCAGAATCAGAAGTCTATAAAGCGATAGTGTCATTTCCAGCAGGATCTGCAGGAAGTTACACTGGAATACGACCACAACACCTCAAAGAGTTGGTAAATCCAGTACTCGGTACAGTTGCATCAATTCTTCTCTCCGAGTCAACAACCCACGTCAACAACTGTCTGGCTGGGCGGATTCCAGAAAAAATGAAACCTTTCTTTTTTGGAGCCTCATTATGCGCTTTGAAGAAGAAGGATGGGGGAATCAGACCCATTGCTGTTGCCAAAGCAGCAGTAAGAAACATTATCGTAGAAGCTGCCAGTTTACTCCAGCCACACCAACTGGGTTTTGGGGTCTGTCAAGGCAGTGAAGCTGCAGCTCATGCAGCAAGGGCCTACATCAGGGACCTACCAGAAGATAAGGCCGTAGTCAAACTCAACTTTAGAAATGCCTTTAATATGGTGACAAGAGATGTGGTCTTGCCAGCTGTTTGGGATAAGTTCCTCAGTCTTTTTCCCTTCATTTCAGCTGGCTACAGCAAACCCTCAATTCTTTTGTTTGGCGACCATGATATTCCCTCATCAGAGGGTGTTCAGCAGGGTGATCCACTCGCTCCCCTTCTCTTCTGCTTGGCAGTAAGAGAACTAACTTCCAGCCTACGCAGCGAGCTCAACATCTGGTACCTGGATGTACAGGAGACTCCCTCCTAGTAAGTAAGTAAGTAAGTAAGTAAGTAAGTTTATTCAGGTATACACAAATACATTTACATACATTATCATACATAGCAGCATATGTGTAGAGAACCCAGGATAACCCAAAAAAGTCAGACAGAGTGACTTATTTCCATTGGGGTCCTTTTTATACTTAATTTTTACATTGTAGGATATATATGTCATTATATTATAAAGGATATATGTATACTAGGAATAAGGTAAAAAGAGTTATTTACATATACATGTGTGTTAACTAAAAAAATAAAAAATCATTCTCCTCCCTTTCTGTCGCTACATTCATTAGGTACTTTTTGGTTCTCTTCTTGAACTGGCTCATGCTATGACTGCCTTTGACATGTGCAGGCAGTCTGTTCCATTCCTTTATTGCTGTACAATAAAAGGTGTTTGAAGCCTGGCCACTGACTGTGGGAACTACAAAGTTGTGCTCTCTCCCCCTAGTACTATGACTGCTTTGGTTCCCAGCCCTGACAAAATTGGCAGCAAGATATTCTGGACACTGTTTGTGAGCAATTTTATATACTTGATTCAACTTAAGTTGTTTTACTCTGTCTTCAATATTCAGCATATCCAATTGTTGTAATTCATCCTGGCCTACATGCTCTCCTGGTCCCAGGTCCAGGATGAATCTTACCATTTTGTTCTGGGTGATTTGCAGCTTATCTTTCAGTTTTTTTGTCAAGGCAGAGTACCATGAGGACTTACAACTGAAGACACAGGGAGAAGCCCTAGGACACAGGGAGAAGCCCTAGGACACAGGGAGAAGCCCTAGGACACAGGGAGAAGCCCTAGGACCCATTCTCAATCCCTCCAACTGTGCAATCAACCCAACCAAACGGGAAATAATCACAGCTGTGCGAACAATCCTGCCTGAAGCCTCTACTACCACCCTGTCCGAGAGCATCCTCACCTGGGTTACCAGACACAGTACTCAAGGACAAACTGAATGACCTCAAGAGAACAGGAGAGAATAAGTGATACTGATGCCCATGATGCCCTGTGTCTCCTCACAAGGTGTCGTTGCCAAGACTCATTTACTTCTTGGGGCCAAACACTGTACATGTCTCTCTACCATCTGAGCCATCGATCCATCGATCGCTCAGATGGTAGGGCGACATGTACAATGTTTGGCCTCTTGAGGCGGGACAACGTTCGTGGGGTCGAATCCTGGCCTGCCGTAGTTTCGTAAATGATTCAAAACCACTTGTTTTGTTGTTTCATTAATATATATATATATATATATATATATATATATATATATATATATATATATATATATATATATATATATATATATATATATATATATATATATATATATATATATATATAAGGTAGAATGTTAAAAGTGAACATAGATAAGAGTAAGGTGATGAGGGTATCTAACGATTTAAATAAAGAAAAATTTGATATCACATTGGAGAGAGGGATTATGGAAGAAGTAAATGTTTTCAGATATTTGGGAGTTGACGTGTCAGCGGATGGGTTTATGAAGGATGAGGTTAACCATAGAATTGATGAAGGAAAAAAGGTGAGTGGTGCATTGAGGTATCTGTGGAGACAAAATACGTTATCCATGGAGGCAAAGAAGGGAATGTACGAAAGTATAGTGGTACCAACACTCTTATATGGGTGTGAAGCATGGGTTGCAAATGCTGCAGCGAGGAGGAGGCTGGAGGCAGTGGAGATGTCCTGTCTAAGGGCAATGTGTGGTGTAAATATTATGCAGAAAATTCGGAATGTGGAAATTAGGAGAAGGTGTGGAGTTACTAAAAGTATTAGTCAGAGGGCTGAAGAGGGGTTGTTGAGGTGGTTTGGTCATTTAGAGAGAATGGATCAAAGTAGAATGACTTGGAGAGCGTATAAATCTGTGGGGAAGGAAGGCGGGTAGGGGTCGTCCAAGAAAAGGTTGGAGGGAAGGGGTAAAGGAGGTTTTGTGGGCGAGGGGCTTGGACTTCCAGCAAGCATGTGTGAGCGTGTTAGATAGGAGTGAATGGAGACGAATGGTTTTTTGGGACATGACGATCTGTTGGAGTGTGAGCAGGGTAACATTTTGTGAAGGGATTCAGGGAAACCAGTTAATTGATTTAGTTGGACTTGAGTCCTGGAAATGGGAAGTACAATGCCTGCACTTTAAAGGAGGGGTCTGAGATAGTGACAGCTGGGAGGGACAATTCTCAGCTGTCGTATCTGAGCTCCTCTGCAAAGACAGTGATTATGTATGAGTGTGGTGAAAGTGTTGAATGATGATGAAAGTATTTTCTTTTGGGGATTTTCTTTCTTTTGGGTCACCCTGCCTCGGTGGGAGACGGCCGACTTGTTGAAAAAAAAAAAAAAAAAAAATATATATATATATATATATATATATATATATATATATATATATATATATATATATATATATATATATATATATATATATATATATATATATATATATATATATGTCGTGCCGATTAGGTAAAACTTGCGATTTTGGCTTAAATAACAACGCTCACCTTGCCATATAAGACAAGTGAAAATTTGTGTATGCAATAATTTCGCCAAAATCATTCTGAACATAACGAAAAAATATAATTCATTGTGTTTGTTTATTATTAAATTAATGTTAACGTATCTAAAATATATTTAGTTGGGTTAGGCTAAATTAAATTGCGCTTGTTGTAATAAGGTTAGGTAGGTTTTCAAAGTTTCTCTTGGTACAAAATTATAAATTCTTATATTAACATAAATGAAAAAAATATATATTTAAACGTATAAGAGAAAATTTTAGAAAGGACTTAATTTTAGATGAGTTCTTGCTAATTGACCAGTTTTACCTAATCGGCACGACATATATTTTTTATATATATATATATATATATATATATATATATATATATATATATATATATATATATATATATATATATATATATATATATATATATATAATATCTTTATTTACTACAAGTACATGTACAAGTTATACAGGGTTAGCTGACATACTACTATATAGAAAGCCCCTTGTTATTACCTGGAGAGTTTACCTGGAGAGAAATCCAGGGGTCAACGCCCCCGCGGCCCGGTCCGTGACCAGGCCTCAGAGCATTTCGGGTAAATTATGTCAGTTTTGTCCCAGGATGCGACCCACGCTAGTCCACTAACACCCAGGTAGCCATATTACTGATGGGTGAACATGGACAACTGGTGTAAGCAAACACGACCGATGTTGTCACCTCTTTGCCGGGAATCGAACCCGGACTCCCACCGCGTGAAGCGGGGCACAGTGGCCTTGTGGCAGAATAAGCCACATGGGATAGAAATATTTACGTCAAGATCTTTCACACTCTTTTCTCATCAGGAGCTACTCAATGCTGCAAGACTGGCAATAGATAGGAGGGGAAAAGTGTCAGAGGCAAAGGAGAATCGCGTCAGTGTCGGCCCACATATCACTGGAGACTGAGAGGCCCGTCTGCTAGCCACTTCTTTCCCTTCCCTTCTTCCAGTCTCTTCAGTTCTACATTCGGGGTAAGGGAAGGGGGAACCTCAGGATTACAGAAACCAAGTTTTAGTATATGGAAAATATTTAGTCAACCCAGCACTCTGTCTAATCAATTTCAAATAATATAGTTCCATATGAAATATGGCACTATAATAATGAGGCAACATTAATGAAGGGATTCAGGGAAACCAGCAGGCTGGACTTGATTCCTGGAGATGGGAAGTACAGTGCCGGCACTCTGAAGGAGGGGTGTTAATGTTGCAGTTTTATAACTGTAGTGTAAAGCACGCCTCTGGCGAGACAGTGATGGGGTGAATGGTGTTGAAAGTTTTTCTTTTTGGGGCCACCCTGCCTTGGTGGCCACCTTGCCTTGGCGGCCACCCTGCCTTGGTGGCCACCTTGCCTTGGTGGCCACCCTGCTTTGGTGGCCACCCTGCCTTGGTGGCCACCCTGCCTTGGCCGATATGTTAATAAAAAAAATGGAAAATTAAATATTTTACCAAAAGTGATTAATAAGCCCACACACTTAAGTTTATGTAACTTTGTAAATACGAATCAGCTGTGGGAGTTGTTATCCTGTTCTACCATAGGTCAGACAATGGTCCTGAAAAAAACCAGCCCAGAGGATTCTCTACAAAGATTGCTATATATTTACCTTTCATCATATTAACCTGCCCTGCTTGTTAATCTGTATTCCAAGATATACTAAGAATGTCTTGTGTCATTAGGAATGACTTGGCTCTCGTGAGCATCACACACATGCTGCCAACGATAACAGTCACCATCACGTATATGGAGCTTTGTGTGAAAGTTGTAATTACTTAAACCTGTGTATTTCGGGACATTCTGAATGTCTACTGCTATAGTTTTCTGGGTTATAATGTTACTCACACACATGTTGCTATAAATGAGTTATAGTGTTGCTTATCAATAGGACCCCAGCCACGATACGTCACTCTTACCTGATTTCCTTAGGCTATCCTAGGAAACTCACATGTATGTTGCTGTGTATTTTGCAGTTACCTATACTTATGTAACCGCACTCGTATGCAGGACCTAAACAGACGTACTGGTACTAGTTACCTATTACAGTATACACTCAAAACAGTACCAGAAAAATTGAGAAGTAACAGGGGAATATTGTCACCTCTACCAACCCACGTGAGATGCTATATTCAAGAATTCCTAGTGAACGATGGCAGGTTAGGTAAGGTTTGTCAGGAAGCAGAACAAGTTTCCTGATGCGAATTTCAGTCATATGATGGCCCACAACTGGAGTTTTTAGTCATCTGACTGAGGCCTTCAACTGGCTTACCATTCCACCCCATTAAAAATTATGGTTATGATTGGAACAAATTTAGTTACAGACGATGGGACACAATCTCCAATGGGCAAAAAGTGTGGGACAATCTGTCACAGTCCTCCCTCAAAATGGAACCAGAGAAATTGAGAGCTAAAAAGAGCTTTCTCTTAATTATACCCACCTAATTACACCCACCTACGGGGATGATAAGCCTCTCAGAATTCCAAAATGCGGCGAGGTCTCTAGTGGGCGAAATGTGCGGGACGGGTGTGGAGATTGTGTCTAACGTTACCCAAGCCTCATGAGGATCCGTCACATAATGAGCAATCCTCATGAGATCCGTCACATAATGAGCAATCCTCATGAGGATCCGTCACATAATGAGCAATCCTCATGAGGATCCGTCACATAATGAGCAATCCTCATGAGGATCCGTCACATAATGAGCAATCCTGGGATTATTTATAGCATCCTAGCTTAAGATTGTTCACAACTGACTCAACTAAATAACTGTCGAGTATCTAGAATCTATGAGCAGAATTATACAAGACATTCCATTATGTTGTGTGAGAGAGGGATTCAATTATGTTTCCTACCATGATGGAACCATTGGATACAATTACCTGAGCTGCTGTCCACCCCGGCTGGTGATTGCAAGTTCTCACATGGTTAAAGACTGTAATCGATTCGTCAGCCGTCCTAACAGAGTATTGATGTTGGGATAATCTGATTTCAAGTCTGTCTGCCCGACGTCTGAGAGAGGACACAGTGTGCCTGGGACTTTGTAAACACCACCACCTATGTTAACTAGTGTGTTCTTAATTAACTCCTGCTTCACTGTCCCAATGTTATCCACTTTGTGCTCTAATTGAGGGTACTAAACCACTAAGGGAAGAACCTCATCAATATCGTGCCCTGAACCTCTTACCTTTACTTCGGAGGATATATTTAAGGAGTCTAGTCTCATAGAATTCCATATACAAATTGCTGAGTAAAGGGCTAAAGGGATGTCCCATGGCCATGCCTTGTCTTTTAGCTTGGTATTTACCTTCAAATACAAACTTGCATTCCATAACAAAAAGTTTAATAAGTGCATAAACTATATTTGTGGGTTAGGGCATGAAAAAGGTTTCTAGTTCCTCTTAAAGATACTTAAACTGGTGCATGTTTTATGGGTCATGCTTAATCCAATAGTAAATGGTAGATTTCCCTTCAATAACGTTCTAAGGCATATACTGAAGTGACAGATGATCTGTTCAGAGGATCTCTTGCAGGTTAGGTAAGATTTGTCAGGAAAGAGGACAAGTGTTTCCTGTCGCGGGTCTTAGTAATATGATGACCCACACATGGAGCTTTTGGTCTTCTGACCGAGGCCTTACTCTGGCTTACCGGTCCATCCCTTTAAAAATTAGGGTTATAAGTTATTGTGAGTCAACAGCATTCTTACAACTCAAGAAAATACTATCTGTGCATGTCTCTCCTGACTTATTTCTGCTACCTTGTCATGGAACTCTTTTTATAATCTCCATAACTTACTGACCAGTGTCTTTGATAAGACACTGGTCAGTAAATTAATGATTCTTGTCTCACAACTTTTTTTTTAAATTGGGTCTTCATTTTCTGTCTTCTATATCTTAGGCATTTGTCCTGTTTCGTTGGACATATTGAAGATTGTTGTTCCCTGTTTTCCTGAATCCTTTGCCATTAATACATTTTTCCTGCTCTAGCACACTTGCCTATGGGCTCTAACCTCTTGGTAATTCATGGGCTCATTCTGGTTTTCCCATTGTTATATTGTCCCTACACTTTGTGGCAATATGTTCCAGCAACACATTCACTGTCTGTCTCTGTAGTTCTCTTCCCAGCTCACCTTATGCTGCAATTGCCTCATTCTTCTGTAGTCCCATTTTTGAAGTTTGGCTTTTTTTTTCCTTCCCATGCTATTTCACTCTCCACTATTAGCTTTACGTGATATTCGAAACTCAGGCCCATGTAATCACCAGCATTAAAGAACCATTCTTGTGTAATATCCCCTATGTCAGAACCGCTCAATGTGAATAAAAGGTCCAGCCTAGCTGATTCATTTACTTTTTATCTAGTTGTGTCCCTTACATGTGGCACATGAAGGTTTTCAATACCATCTTCAGCATCCTAGCCCTTCCTGTTTCTGGTTCCCCTTTTGGCTTCAGGTTTTCTAAGTCAATCTCCCTATGGTTGAAGTCCCCCATGACCAGTAGCTTTACCCTGTTTATGTGGGCCCATATGGTCACCTCACCTTGTGTATCATTTATTGCTCTACTCCTCTCATCATTCTTTTGCCTTGGTCTCTTTCTATTCATTGGCAGCTTCTTTATCATTGTTATCACCACCTGAGGGCCCTCTGTCTGAAGAGTTCATACTATGCAGTTATCTGCTTCCCCTCTGTTTATTCCTTCCATCTCCTCAAAACTCCACTGGTTTCTGATGACCAGTGAAACTTCTTCCCTTTATTCCTTCTGTCTTCTCTCAGAAGCTGATAGATATTCGGGAAGATTGCATCTGTTATCACCTCCATAAACTTTGCCTCCATGAGTGCTGTGATGTCTGAGGATGCCTCCGTGATTCGTTCATTCCACTCCTCACTCTCATTTGTTATTCCATCTGAGTGTTGTACCATACCTTCAGCTTTTTTTACAATATTGTATTCTGGTTTGTAGATTCTTGGATCCCTGGTCCTTGACGATGGGTCACGGGAGTAGGAGTAGGTGCAGATTAGGTGTATGGAAGGTAGGGTGATATTTTGAGATAGGTTGTTGTGAGGGTGGTATTTGTGGTAAGGGGTGGGGGACTGCGGTGTGGATTGTGGTTTATTTTGGGTTATTGCTTGGTTGTGACGTGGGTTAGTGGTTGAAGGGGTTGTGCTAGGTGGCCCCCTCAAGGCTGAGTTTCCACATTAACTGTTTCTCCTCCCTGCTGCTATTTTCCTGTGTCCCTTAACTGTGGTTTCTGCTGCTTGATCATGTTTTGTACAATTTATGTCTTCGATATCAATTTGATTGGGCGAATTTTTACTTTCGAATACCACAGCCTCCCTCCCCCCTCCCCTCACCCCCCCCTCAAAAAAAAGTAAGTTTGTGAAAGTTTGTCACCTGCAGCATGACCTTCATTCCTGTTATTGTGATGATATATTTAATCTCTGTTTCCTCCATTTGTCGTCTTTCATCATACTTCTTCCCTTCAGCCTCTTGATGCCCATGAATAATCAGGGACATCTCCCTCTCCTCTTCTCATTTCATTTCCGATTTGACCAACTGCTTTTCTGTTTTCCTTAGCTGCTTGACCTCTGGGTAGCTTGATTGCTATTCCACAAAGGACTTCTTAGCTCTTCCCACTCTGTCAGTTCTTTCCTCCAGGCTCTGTATCTTTGCCTCAGCAGCTGCAGTTCAAATCTTCCAATTTTTGCTCACTGCAGACACTAACTCCTCCACTGAATTGTAAAACTCATTAAGCCTTTTTCCCCACTCTTGCTCCATCATGCCCTGTGTCCCATACTTCCTTCTCAGACCAATCTTCCTCAGTTTCCTTGCTGCTTTGTCTGCCTTTTGGGATCCATTTTTTTTATCCTGGCTAGGATACACTAGCTTCCAAGGGCTGTAAATTGAGTTAGTATTTGTGTACTTGTGTCAGTGTATGTGTGTGTGAGTGTGGGTGTGTGTATGCATTAGTGAGTGTGTGTGTGTTTTACTGTTTATTTAACAGTTGACCTCTCGCTCAAGGGTTTAAATTCTGTCCTGATCTCTTCCTAACATGTACATCCTATCATATTGCCTATTCCATAGGATATACTGAACCTGCTTGCTATTGGTCTATTCCTTAAATCATATATACTAACATATTTCCTATTCCCTAATATTTGTTGGCCCTGCTGGGTATCAGCAATACTTAATATCACTTGTATACACATCCGCATGATCGTTATTAAGTACTATTTACTCTGTCCTGCTCTCAACACAAGGGGAGAACACACCTGTCACATCCAGCAAGACAGGTTACCTACAACGCACCCTGACAGGAAGTTCTTTCATATATAAGTGAGTTACCGTCTGTTGGTGGGTCGCGGCAGACCTTGTTCCTTGCTGGGTACCTATTGTTGTCATGTGTCACTGCAGGTAACTCACTGTAGCTTCTATATTCGCTATTGTACTCACCTTGTACTTCCCTTGACACTCACTTCCACGGTATTCACACATCTTAAATTATTTCGTAAACACAAAAATTTGTATTGGCAACTCTAGAATGACTTGAGACTTATGCCTGCTGTTGCTTACTGTTTATGGTTATTATTTTAATTAATTTTGCTCAATGTAATTTTTTCCTTTCCTCGTATACTTACTCTTTTGCTTTTGGGTCACTTTCCTTAAATCATATATGAAATTTATTTGCTATTCTGATATTTGTTGGCCCTGACCCGGGCCTTTATCACTTGTAACGCCATGCGCATGATCTTAGTACTAGTTACTCTCCTGTCAATCCAGGCGCCTGACCCAGGCCCCCGGTGACCTACAACGCACCCTGCCCCAGGCCTGGCTGGACCCTCTGGTACGCCAGGCCCTGACCCAGGCTGGCTGACCTCACTGGTACGCAGGCGCCTGAGCCCAGGCCTATGACTCACTGTACGCCCGCCTACCCACCTGGTACCCCACTTAACGTCCAGGCCCTGACCCCTTCTGAATCTCATTCGCGCGCTGCCCCTGGGAATCCAGGTTATTAATAATTTTTGCTCAATGTAATTTTAGCCTGGCTATGTACCAGCTCAATAGTAACGCAGGCACTTGACTTGGCTGCTCACTGGTGTGGTGGTTAGGTGGGTGACCAGCTGGTGCCCTCACTGGTAACGGCTAACCTTGACCTCTGCCAGGTATCCCCTGGTACGCGCCCTGACCCCAGGCCTGTTACGGTAGCCATCATGCTGCCCCTATGCAGTGGAATGACCCCTGAAGCCTGCCTAACTAGCCTGCTGACCTACTGTAACCCAGGCCTACCCCAGCTGTTGCCTATGTACCCCTACACTGGTGACCTACTGTAACCAGGCGCCTGACCCACTTGATCACTGTACCAGCCTGACGCTTGACCTACTTCTCTGCCCTCACCAGGTAAGCCGGGCCTGACCCCAGCGGTACCACTGGAACGCAGGCGCCTGACCCCAGGCCTGGCTGACTCCACTGGTAACGCCAGGCGCCTGACCAGGCCTGGCTGACCTCTGGTACCAGGGCTCACCTGGTGACTCACTGGTAACGCCGGCTGACCCAGGCCTGGCTGCCTCACTGGTAACGCCTGGCGCCTGACCCAGGCCTGCTGACCTCACTGGTAACGCCAGGCCCTGACCTCAGGCCTGGTCTGACCTCACTGGTACGCCAGCGCCTGACCCCAGGCCTGGTGACCTCACTGGTAACGCCAGGCGCCTGACCCCAGGCCTGGCTGACCTCACTGGTAACGCCAGGCGCCTGACCCAGCCTGGTGACTCACTGGTAACGCAGGCCCTGACCCAGGCCTGGCTGACCTCACTGGTAACGCCAGGCGCCTGACCCAGGCCTGGCTGACCCTCACTGGTAAGCCAGGGCCTGACCCCAGGCCTGGCTGACCTCACTGGTCGCCAGGCGCCTGACCCCAGGCCTGGCTGACCCTCACTGGTAACGCCAGGCGCCTGACCCCAGGCCTGGCTGACCTCACTGGTAACGCCAGGCGCCTGACCCAGGCCGGCTGACCTCACTGGTAACGCCAGGCGCCTGACCCCAGGCCTGGCTGACCCTCACTGGTAACGCCAGGCGCCTGACCCCAGGCCTGGCTGACCTATGGTAACGCCAGGCGCTGACCCCAGGCCTGGCTGACCTCACTGGTAACGCCAGGCGCCTGACCCCAGGCCTGGCTGACCCTCACTGGTAACGCCAGGCGCCTGACCCCAGGCCTGGCTGACCCTCACTGGTAACGCCAGGCGCCTGACCCCAGGCCTGCTGACTGGTAACGCCAGGCGCTGACCAGGCTGGCTGACCTCACTGGTAACGCCAGGCGCCTGACCCCAGGCCTGGCTGACCTCACTGGTAACGCCAGGCCTGACCAGCCTGGCTGACCTCGTAACGCCAGGTGACCCCAGGCCTGCTGACTCACTGGTAACGCCAGGCGCCTGACCCCAGGCCTGGCTGACCCTCACTGGTAACGCCAGGCGCCTGACCAGGCCTGGCTGACCTACTGGTAACGCCAGGCGCCTGACCAGGCCTGGCTGACCCTCACTGGTAACGCCAGGCGCCTGACCCCAGGCCTGGCTGACCCTCACTGGTAACGCCAGGCGCCTGACCCCAGGCCTGGCTGACCCTCACTGGTAACGCCAGGCGCCTGACCCAGGCCTGGCTGACCTCACTGGTAACGCCAGGCGCCTGACCCCAGGCCTGGCTGACCTCACTGGTAACGCCAGGCGCCTGACCCCAGGCCTGGCTGACCTCACTGGTAACGCCAGGCGCCTGACCCAGGCCTGGCTGACCTCACTGGTAACGCCAGGCGCCTGACCCCAGGCCTGGCTGACCCTCACTGGTAACGCCGGCCTGACCCCAGGCCTGTGACCTCACTGTAGCCAGGCGCCTGACCCCAGGCCTGGCTGACCTCACTGGTAACGCCAGGCGCCTGACCCCAGGCCTGGCTGACCTCACTGGTAACGCCAGGCGCCTGACCCCAGGCCTGGCTGACCCTCACTGGTAACGCCAGGCGCCTGACCCCAGGCCTGGCTGACCTCACTGGTAACGCCAGGCGCCTGACCCCAGGCCTGGCTGACCCTCACTGGTAACGCCAGGCGCCTGACCCCAGGCCTGGCTGACCTCACTGGTAACGCCAGGCGCCTGACCCCAGGCCTGGCTGACCTCACTGGTAACGCCAGGCGCCTGACCCCAGGCCTGGCTGACCCTCACTGGTAACGCCAGGCGCCTGACCCCAGGCCTGGCTGACCCTCACTGGTAACGCCAGGCGCCTGACCCCAGGCCTGGCTGACCCTCACTGGTAACGCCAGGCGCCTGACCCCAGGCCTGGCTGACCTTCACTGGTAACGCCAGGCGCCTGACCCCAGGCCTGGCTGACCCTCACTGGTAACGCCAGGCGCCTGACCCCAGGCCTGGCTGACCCTCACTGGTAACGCCAGGCGCCTGACCCCAGGCCTGGCTGACCCTCACTGGTAACGCCAGGCGCCTGACCCCAGGCCTGGCTGACCCTCACTGGTAACGCCAGGCGCCTGACCCCAGGCCTGGCTGACCCTCCGGTAACGCCAGGCGCCTGACCCCAGGCCTGGCTGACCTTCACTGGTAACGCCAGGCGCCTGACCCCAGGCCTGGCTGACCCTCACTGGTAACGCAAGGCGCCTGACCCCAGGCCTGGCTGACACTCACTGGTAACGCCAGGCGCCTGACCCCAGGCCTGGCTGACCCTCACTGGTAACGCCAGTCGCCTGACCCTCACTGGTAACGCCAGGCGCCTGACCCCAGGCCTGGCTGACCCTCACTGGTAACGCCAGGCGCCTGACCCCAGGCCTGGCTGACCCTCACTGGTAAAGCCAGGCGCCTGACCCCGGCCTGCTGACCCTCACTGGTAACGCCAGGCGCCTGACCCCAGGCCTGGCTGACCCTCACTGGTAACGCCAGGCGCCTGACCCCAGGCCTGGCTGACCCTCACTGGTAACGCAGGCGCCTGACCCCAGGCCTGCTGACCCTCACTGGTAACGCCAGGCGCCTGACCCCAGGCCTGGCTGACCTTCACTGGTAACGCCAGGCGCCTGACCCCAGGCCTGGCTGACCCTCACTGGTAACGCCAGGCGCCTGACCCCAGGCCTGGCTGACCCTCACTGGTAACGCCAGGCGTCTGACCCCAGGCCTGGCTGACCCTCACTGGTAACGCCAGGCGCCTGACCCCAGGCCTGGCTGACCCTCACTGGTAACGCCAGGCGCCTGACCCCAGGCCTGGCTGACCCTCACTGGTAACGCCAGGCGCCTGACCCCAGGCCTGGCTGACCCTCACTGGTAACGCCAGGCGCCTGACCCCAGGCCTGGCTGACCTTCACTGGTAACGCCAGGCGCCTGACCCCAGACCTGGCTGACCCTCACTGGTAACGCCAGGCGCCTGACCCCAGACCTGGCTGACCCTCACTGGTAACGCCAGGCGCCTGACCCCAGGCCTGGCTGACCCTCACTGGTAACGCCAGGCGCCTGACCCCAGGCCTGGCTGACCCTCACTGGTAACGCATGGCGCCTGACCCCAGGCCTGGCTGACACTCACTGGTAACGCCAGGCGCCTGACCCCAGGCCTGGCTGACCTTCACTGGTAACGCCAGGCGCCTGACCCCAGGCCTGGCTGACCCTCACTGGTAACGCCAGGCGCCTGACCCCAGGCCTGGCTGACCCTCACTGGTAACGCCAGGCGCCTGACCCCAGGCCTGGCTGACCCTCACTGGTAACGCCTGGCGCCTGACCCCAGGTCTGGCTGACCCTCACTGGTAACGCCAGGCGCCTGACCCCAGGTCTGGCTGACCCTCACTGGTAACGCATGGCGCCTGACCCCAGGCCTGGCTGACCCTCACTGGTAACGCCAGGCGCCTGACCCCAGGCCTGGCTGACCCTCACTGGTAACGCCAGGCGCCTGACCCCAGGCCTGGCTGACCCTCACTGGTAACGCCAGGCGCCTGACCCCAGGCCTGGCTGACCCTCACTGGTAACGCCAGGCTCCTGACCCCAGGCCTGGCTGACCCTCACTGGTAACGCCAGGCGCCTGACCCCAGGCCTGGCTGACCCTCACTGGTAACGCCAGGCGCCTGACCCCAGGCCTGGCTGACCCCAGGCCTGGCTGACCCCAGGCCTGGCTGACCCTACCCGGCTCTCTAACAAATTCTAACCTGTTATACTGGTAACACGTAAACCCCTCAGCCTGGCTGACACTGTAACGCTTCAGGGGCTGACTCAGTGACCTGGCTGCTTGTTATGACCTGGGCTTGTTCAGTGACCTGGCTTGTTCAGTGACTGGGCTTGTTCAGTGACCTGGGCTTGTTCAGTGGCCTGGGCTTGTTCAGTGACCTGGGCTTGTTCAGTGACCTGGGCTTGTTCAGTGACCTGGGCTTGTTCAGTGACCTGGGCTTGTTCAGTGACTTGGGCTTGTTCAGTGACCTGGGCTTGTTCAGTGGCCTGGGCTTGTTCAGTGACCTGGGCTTGTTCAGTGACCTGGGCTTGTTCAGTGACCTGGGCTTGTTCAGTGACTTGGGCTTGTTCAGTGACCTGGGCTTGTTCAGTGACTTCTTCATGTTCTTAGGCAAGGGGCGTAAACACTGCACTCCAGGCAACACTGTTGTTAGGTGTTAAGTAAAAGGACACAAATGCAACTAACGAGACATTTTATTGTGGCAACGTTTCGCTCTCCAGGAGCTTTTTCAAGCTTTTTCAACGTAACGGTTTGAAAAAGCTCCTGGAGAGCGAACGTTGCCAATAAAGTCTCGTTAGTGCATTTTGTCCTACACATATTGTCGGTAATTCTACCAATATTAATACTGGTGTTAGGTGTTACTCTCGTGAGCGTGCGTGTGTGTGTATTCACTTAATTGTGGTTGCATACGTCGATTCATAGCACTGGTCGCCACTAGGTCCACTATCTCCCTGCTCCATGAGCTTGATCATACCTCTTCTTAAAGCTATGTATGGATCCTGCCTCCACTACGTCACTTTCCAGACTATTTCACTTCCAGACAACTCTGTGACTGAAGAAATACTTCCTGGCATCTCTTTGTGTACTCACCTATTTGTACTCACCTATTTGTGGTTGCAGGGGTCGAGTCATAGCTCCTGGCCCCGCCTCTTCACTGATTGCTACTAGGTCCTCTCTCTCCCTGCTCCATGAGCTTTATCAAACCTCATCTTAAAACTATGTATGGTTCCTGCCTCCACTATGTCGCTTTCTAGACTATTCCACTTCCTGACAACTCTATGCCTGAAGAAATACTTCCTAACATCCCTTTGACTCATAGTAGTCTTCAACTTCCAACTGTGACCCCTTGTTTCTGTGTCCCCTCTCTGGAACATCCTGTCTCTGTCCACCTTATCTAATCCCCGCAGTATTTTATATGTCGTTATCATGTCTCCCCTAACCCTCCTGTCCTCTAGTGTCGTCAGGGTGTGTGGGAGTATGTGTGTGTGTGTGTGTGTGTGTGTGTGTGTGTGTGTGTGTGTGAGTCTGTTTATCCTATGTTTTTGTAATCACGAATTTGTGGTTCCAGGGGTCAAGTCACGTGGGACAAGTCACGTGGGTCAAGTCACGTGGGTCAAGTCACGTGGGTCAAGTCACGTGGGACAAGTCACGTGGGACAAGTCACGTGGGTCAAGTCACGTGGGTCAAGTCACGTGGGTCAAGTCACGTGGGACAAGTCACGTGGGTCAAGTCACGTGGGACAAGTCACGTGGGTCAAGTCGTGGTACAAGTCACGTGGGTCAGTCACGTGGGACAAGTCACGTGGGTCAAGTCACGTGGGTCAAGTCACGTGGGTCAAGTCACGTGGGTCAAGTCACGTGGGTCAAGTCACGTGGGTCAAGTCACGTGGGTCAAGTCACGTGGGTCAAGTCACGTCGCTCCGCGTCTACAATGGTCGCTACTAAGTCAACTCTCTTTTTGCTCCATGAGCTTTATCGTATCTCTTCGTAAAGCTATGTATGGACCCTGCCTCCACTACATCACTCTCCAGACTATTCCACTTCCTGACAACTCTATGACTGAAATAACACTTCCTAACATCCATGTGTCTTATCTGAATTTTCAATATCACTTATGATTCCTTGTTGGTGTGTCTCATCTCTGAAACATCCTGTCCCTGTCTCATCTCTGAAACATCCTGTCCCTGTCTCATCTCTGAAACATCCTGTCCCTGTCTCATCTCTGAAACATCCTATCCCTGTCTCATCTCTGAAACATCCTGTCCCTGTCTCATCTCTGAAACATCCTGTCCCTGTCTCATCTCTGAAACATCCTGTCCCTGTCTCATCTCTGAAACATCCTGTCCCTGTCTCATCTCTGAAACATCCTGTCCCTGTCTCATCTCTGAAACATCCTGTCCCTGTCCAACTTGTCAATTCCTCTCAGTATTTCATTTGTAGTTATTATGTCCTCCAGTGTCGTCATGTTGATTTCCCTTAACTTCTCCTCGTAGAACATGCCCCTTAGCTCCGGGACTAGTCTAATTTATGTGCTTGACCAGGTGTGGGTTCCTTACTTTCACTCCTTATTCCAATATGGGTCTGACGTTTACAGTTTACAGTGTCTTGAATGATTCCTTACTCAGGTCTCAAAACGCTGTTCTTAGGTCACCCAGGCGCCCATATGTTGCAGCAGTTATTTGGCAGATGTGCATCTCAGGAGATGTGCTCGGTATGATACATACCCCAAAATCCTTTTCCTTGAGTGAGGTCTGCTTCCTTTGGCTCTCTATGATGTACACCGTCTGAGGTCTTCTTTGATCTTCCCCAAACATCATCAAATGAATTTGTACTAGGTGGGGTTAAATTCCAGGAGACACTTGTTGGACCTAACTTGCAACCTATCCTGATCCCCTTGTAGTCCGCTTCAATTCTCAGCATTAGTTTCACATCGTTTGCAAACAGGGACACCTTTGAATTCATCTCTTCCGTCATGTCATTCACATATACCAGAAACAACATCGGACCTAGGACTGACCCTGTGGAACCCCGCTCGTCACAGGCGACCACTCGGACACCTTGTCACGTACCATAATTCGTTGTTGCCTCCCTGTCAGATATTCTCTGATCCATTGCAGTGCCTTTCCTGTTACGTGTGCCTGATCCTCTAGCTTTTGCATTAACCTCTTGTGAGGAACTGTGTCGAACGCCTTCTTGCAGTTAAAGAAAATGCAGTCTATCCACCCCTCTCTCTCGTGTCTTACTTCTGTTACCTTGTCATAAAACTCCAGTAGGTTTGTGACACAGGATTTTCCTTCCCTGAAACCGTGCTGGTTGTCGTTTATAAGCTTGTGTCTTTCTAGGTGCTCCACCACTCTCCTCCTGATGATCTTATCCATGACTTTGCATACTATACACGTCAGTGACACAGGTCTGTAGTTTAATGCCTCGTGTCTGTCTCCTTTCTTAAAGTTTGGGACTACATTTGCCATCTTCCACACCTCAGGTAGTTGCCCAGTTTCAATGGATGTGTTGAAGATTTTTGTTAGTGGCTCACTCAGCATCTCTGCTCCCTCTCTAAGGACCTACGGAGAGATATTATCTGGTCCCACCGCTTTTGAGGTATCGAGTTCACATAGCAGCTTCTTCACCTCCTCCTCGGTTGTGTGTATTTCATCCATCACTTGTTGGTATACCTCCCTATTTTGAATTCCTGGAGTCCTTCCTATCTCCTCTGTAAATACTTCTTTAAATCTCATGTTGAGCTCCTCACATACCTCTTGGTCGTTTCTTGTGAACTCCCCACCTTCCTTCCTCAGCCTGATTACCTGGTCCTTGACTGTTGTTTTCCTCCTGATGTGGCTGTACAACAGCTTTGGGTCAGACTTCACTTTCGATGCTATGTCATTTTCGTATTGTCGTTCTGGTCTTCCCATTATATCTGTATCTCTTGGGAACAAACCTCTCATCTGCCTCCTTGCATTTTGTAGTCACGTAGTCCATGTGTACTCACCTAATTGTGGTTGCAGGGGTCGAAACTTAGCTCCTGGCCCCGCCTCTTCACTGGCCGCTACTAGGTCCTCTCTTTCCCTGCTCCATGAGCTTTCCTGCCTCCACTACATCACCTGCTAGACTATTCCACTTCCTGACAACTCTATGACTGAAGAAATACTTCCTAACATCCCTTTGACTCGTCTGAGTCTTTAACTTCCAATTGTGACCCCTTGTTTCTGTGTCCCCTCTCTGGAACATCCTGTCTCTGTCCACTTTATCTATTCCACGCAGTATTTTGTATGTCGTTATCATGTCTCTCATAACCCTCCTGTCCTCCAGTGTCGTCAGGCCGATTTCCCTTAACCTTTCTTCATAGGACATTCCCCTTGTGTGTGTGTGTGTGTGTGTGTGTGTGTGTGTGTGTGTGTGTGTGTGTGTGTGTATGTGTGTGTGTGTGTGTGTGTGTGTATGTGTGTGTGAGTGTGTGTATGTGTGTGTGTGTATGTGT
>WNWK01016340.1:40000-45189 GCA_009830355.1 Cherax destructor | reverse complement strand
AGCAGTCAACAGTATTGTCAGTATGATAACACTGTTCATACATACACCAGCAGTCACCAGTATTGTCAGTATGATAACACTGTTCATACATACACCAGCAGTCAACAGTATTGTCAGTATAACACTGTTCATACATAAACCAGCAGTCAACAGTATTGTCAGTATGATAACACTTCATACACAGCAGTCAACAGTATTGTCAGTATGATAACACTGTTCATACATACACCAGCAGTCAACAGCATTGTCAGTATGATAACACTGTTCATACATACACCAGCAGTCAACAGTATTGTCAGCATGATAACACTGTTCATGCATACACCAGCAGTCAACAGTATTGTCAGTATGATAACACTGTTCATACATACACCAGCAGTCAACAGTATTGTCAGTATGATAACACTGTTCATATATACACCAGCAGTCAACAGTATTGTCAGCATGATAACACTGTTCATACATACACCAGCAGTCAACAGTATTGTCAGTATGATAACACTTTTCATACATACAACAGCAGTCACCAGTATTGTCAGCATGATAACACTGTTCATACATACACCAGCAGTCAACAGTATTGTCAGTATAACACTGTTCATACATACACCAGCAGTCAACAGTATTGTCAGTATGATAACACTTCATACACAGCAGTCAACAGTATTGTCAGTATGATAACACTGTTCATACATACACCAGCAGTCAACAGTATTGTCAGCATGATAACACTGTTCATGCATACACCAGCAGTCAACAGTATTGTCAGTATGATAACACTGTTCATACATACACCAGCAGTCAACAGTATTGTCAGTATGATAACACTGTTCATATATACACCAGCAGTCAACAGTATTGTCAGCATGATAACACTGTTCATACATACACCAGCAGTCAACAGTATTGTCAGTATGATAACACTGTTCATACATACACCAGCAGTCAACAGTATTGTCAGTATGATAACACTGTTCATATATACACCAGCAGTCAACAGTATTGTCAGTATGATAAAACTGTTCATACACACAGCAGCAGTCAACAGTATTGTCAGTATGATAACACTGTTCATACATACACCAGCAGTCAACAGTATTGTCAGTATAATAACACTGTTCATACATACACCAGCAGTCAACAGTATTGTCAGTATTATAACACTGTTCATACATACACCAGCAGTCAACAGAATTGTCAGTATGATAACACTGTTCATACATACACCAGCAGTCAACAGTATTGTCAGTATGATAACACTGTGCATACATACACCAGCAGTCAACAGTATTGTCAGTATGATAACACTGCTCATACACACACCAGCAGTCAACAGTATTGTCAGTATGAGAACACTGTTCATACACACACCAGCAGTCAACAGTATTGCCAGTATGATCACACTGTTCATACATACACCAGCACTCAACAGTATTGTCAGTATGATAACACTGTTCATACATACATCAGCAATCAATAGTATTGTCAGTATGATAACACTGTTCATACATAGGAGTGTATAAGAGGCTTAAAGCAAGAATCACGTTACGAAAGATGTATAATAATCAACCAGTCGAGGAAGAGTGAGACAGATATGATACACAAGGACTCTTTATTGATAAAACGTTTTGCCTGGGTTGGTGGCTTCATCAGTCAATTAGAGGGACATCAACACAAGTGGAAGACGAAGTGGAGAGGTGGTTGATGTAAACAATTCACCAGCCTTGTTGAAAGATAATCAACACTGTTGCAAGATGATGGAATCTCATGGCCAGATGAAGAAACCTGTGGCCAGATAATCAAACAGAAGAAGGTGAGGTGAGGCTGTATAAAGACGAGGTCACGGGTGACCTGGGTCACTAGTGGAAGTAGGTCTCGCTAACACTGTTAGCCGTAGACATCCCTGGAAGCATAATACCATGGTGTGGCAGTGTCACCATGGTGTGGCAGTGTCGCCATGGTGTGGCAGAGTTACCATGGTGGGGGCAGTGTCTTCATACATGTTACGTACGTTATACCTACAATAACAATCACCAATTAATTTTCACATATAAACAAAAAATTCAAAAATAGTTCAACACTTACAAATAACACAGTATGATAAATATATTATTTTCTCCATACATATGTATAATATTACGTATTATTATAAACGTATAATATTTTGTGTGACCGTAAAGGCAGAATGAAGAGTTTAAATTGATATTCACAGACCACAACTGATGTTTACCACCCCGGCTGTTGTCTGCCAGCAAGGCTGAGTGACCCACACCCCGGCTGCTGTCTGCCAGCAAGGCTGAGTGACCCACACCCCGGCTGCTGTCTGCCAGCAAGGCTGAGTGACCCACACCCCGGCTGCTGTCTGCCAGCAAGGCTGAGTGACCCACACCCCGGCTGCTGTCTGCCAGCAAGGCTGAGTGACCCACACCCCGGCTGCTGTCTGCCAGCAAGGCTGAGTGACCCACACCCCGGCTGCTGTCTGCCAGCAAGGCTGAGTGACCCACACCCCGGCTGCTGTCTGCCAGCCAGGCTGAGTGACCCACACCCCGGCTGCTGTCTGCCAGCAAGGCTGAGTGACCCACACCCCGGCTGTTGTCTGCCAGCAAGGCTGAGTGACCCACACCCCGGCTGTTGTCTGCCAGCAAGGCTGAGTGACCCACACCCCGGCTGTTGTCTGCCAGCAAGGATGAGTGACCCACACCCCGGCTGTTGTCTTCCAGCAAGGCTGAGTGACCCACACCCCGGCTGTTGTCTGCCAGCAAGGCTGAGTGACCCACACCCCGGCTGTTGTCTGCCAGCAAGGCTGAGTGACCCACACCCCGGCTGCTGTCTGCCAGCAAGGCTGAGTGACCCACACCCCGGCTGTTGTCTGCCAGCAAGGCTGAGTGACCCACACCCCGGCTGCTGTCTGCCAGCAAGGCTGAGTGACCCACACCCCGGCTGTTGTCTGCCAGCAAGGCTGAGTGACCCACACCCGGCTGCTGTCTGCCAGCAAGGCTGAGTGACCCACACCCCGGCTGTTGTCTGCCAGCAAGGATGAGTGACCCACACCCCGGCTGCTGTCTGCCAGCAAGGCTGAGTGACTCACACCCCGGCTGTTGTCTGCCAGCAAGGCTGAGTGACCCACACCCCGGCTGCTATCTGCCAGCAAGGCTGAGTGACCCACACCCCGGCTGCTGTCTGCCAGCAAGGATGAGTGACCCACACCCCGGCTGCTGTCTGCCAGCAAGGCTGAGTGACCCACACCCCGGCTGCTGTCTGCCAGCAAGGATGAGTGACCCACACCCCGGCTGCTGTCTGCCAGCAAGGCTGAGTGACCCACACCTCGGCTGTTGTCTGCCAGCAAGGATGAGTGACCCACACCCCGGCTGTTGTCTGCCAGCAAGGCTGAGTGACCCACACCTCGGCTGTTGTCTGCCAGCAAGGATGAGTGACCCACACCCCGGCTGCTGTCTGCCAGCAAGGCTGAGTGACCCACACCTCGGCTGTTGTCTGCCAGCAAGGATGAGTGACCCACACCCCGGCTGCTGTCTGCCAGCAAGGCTGAGTGACCCACACCCCGGCTGCTGTCTGCCAGCAAGGCTGAGTGACTACACCTCGGCTGCTGTCGCAAACACAGGCAGACACAGATAGTACATATAATATAGTTTAATTACATCATTATTATTGCAATTAACTTAAGAATTAATATATGAAAAATATATATAAAAATAAGTAAATATAATTGTAAATATATATAGTATATATGTAAATGTAAATGTAGATGTAACTGTAGCTTTGCCAGGACTCGATCTTGCGTTCCCATGCCCAGCCCTGTGTGAATTGAACAAAGTATGCATCACTCTATCCATTGGATCACCATCCTTAAACACCAGGCGCCCAGCAGTACTGAGTGTGTTTTCTTGGTGCAAGGACATTCATGGTCGTGGAGCCTCAGAGACTTATTTCACCCTTGCCCAACCCGGTTAGAACTGAACAAAGTACGCATCACTCTTTCCACTGGACCACCATATATACATCCATCACAGTGTCGGGCGACAAGGAGGAGCTGCTGACCACAGGAAGGAGTACAAGATCGGGAAGTACAGGGACATAAGCCAACAGTATCAATTTGTCCCAGTGGGATCAGAGACCTTGGGATCATGGGGAAAAAATGCCACACGTTTCCTCAAAGAACTGGGTTCCAGACTCATCGACACCACCAGGGACCCAAGGACAGCCACTTTCATGTTCCAGCGCCTCAGCGTGGCCATCCAGAGAGGGTAAATGCATGCTGCTTACTGGGCTCGCGTCAGGCGTCGGAGCTGAGGGGAGATTCATAATCTTTGATATATTGTACCAATGTATTCATGTTCACGTTTGTGTTTTCTGTCAATGTATTCTGTCTATAAATAAAGTACACACATAATATATATAAGGGGTGGTAGGAGAAGAAAATATTCAAGCAACTCCGGGGAGAACCTTGAGTTTTTCCTGAGGTACGTTTATTGTCTTTTCCGAGGATGAGGGTTCACAGTAAAGTTCTAGAGGTGGTACCTCCATATATATATATATATATATATATATATATATATATATATATATATATATATATATATATATATATATATATATATATATATATATATATATTGAACCACTATGAAAATAGAGATTCCAAGCTTAGACTATCACATTATCAAGAAACATAGTTCCTGATAATGTGAGTAGTCACGAAAGCGCTTGAATTCTCTATTTTTTCATAGTGGTTGTCTTGATATCTTGATATCACCTGTTTACTGTGATCTTTTTTGCATATATATATATATATATATATATATATATATATATATATATATATATATATATATATATATATATATATATATATATATATATATATATATATATATATATATATATATATATATATATATATATATTTTTTTTTTTTTTTTTTTTTAAATAGGATGGGGTCCACCTCTAGTCAAATTGTGGGACCCATAGCCTCGGAGAAGTGGATAAAAGGCATCAAGGAAGAATATTTGGATTTCTTCCTGAAGCTGTTTGAATATTCCACTTCTCCTACCACCCCATCCTATATACACACATACATACATATAAATGCTTTATTAATAGACAGAATACATTTATAAAACACACAAACATGAACATGAATACAATGGTACAATATGTCAAAGATTATGAAT
>WNWK01016340.1:0-35000 GCA_009830355.1 Cherax destructor | reverse complement strand
GTGCTAGATGATGCTGTCAGGCGTGTGCTACGATGATGCTGTCAGCGCGTGGCTAGATGATGCTGTCAGCGCGTGCTAGATGATGCTGTCAGAGCGTGTGCTACGATGATGCTGTCAGCGCGTGTGCTACGATGATGCTGTCAGCGCGTGTGCTACGATGATGCTGTCAGCGCGTGTGCTACGATGATGCTGTCAGAGCGTGTGCTACGATGATGCTGTCAGCGCGTGTGCTACGATGATGCTGTCAGAGCGTGCGCTACGATGATGCTGTCAGAGCGTATGCTACGATGATGCTGTCAGAGCGTGTGCTACGATGATGCTGTCAGCGCGTGTGCTACGATGATGCTGTCAGCGCGTGTGCTACGATGATGCTGTCAGAGCGTGTGCTATGATGATGCTGTCAGAGCGTGTGCTACGATGATGCTGTCAGCGCGTGTGCTACGATGATGCTGTCAGAGCGTGTGCTACGATGATGCTGTCAGAGCGTGTGCTACGATGATGCTGTCAAACGTGTTATGATGATGCTGTCAGGGCGGTGCTACGATGATGCTGTCAGGGGTGTGCTACGATGATGCTGTCAGCGCGCGTGTGCTTGACGATGATGCTGTCAGCGCGTGTGCTACGATGATGCTGTCAGAGCGTGTGCTATGATGATGCTGTCAGAGCGTGTGCTACGATGATGCTGTCAGCGTGTGCTACGATGATGCTGTCAGCGCGTGTGCTACGATGATGCTGTCAGCGCGGTGCTACGATGATGCTGTCACAGCGTGTGCTACGATGATGCTGTCAGAGCGTGCGCTACGATGATGCTGTCAGAGCGTGCGCTACGATGATGCTGTCAGGCGTATGCTACGATGATGCCTGTCAGCGCGTGCTCGATGATGCTGTCAGAGCGTAGCTACGATGATGCTGTCAGAGCGTATGCTACGATGATGCTGTCAGAGCGTGTGCTACGATGAGGCTGTCAGCGTGTGCTACGATGATGCTGTCAGAGCGTGTGCTACGATGATGCTGTCAGAGCGTGTGCTACGATGATGCTGTCAGAGCGTGTGCTACGATGATGCTGTCAGCGCGTGCGCTACGATGAGGCTGTCAGCGCGTGTGCTATGATGATGCTGTCAGCGCGTGTGCTACGATGATACTGTCAGAGCGTGCGCTACGATGATGCTGTCATCGTGTGCTAAGATTATGCTGTCAGCGCGTGTGCTACGATGATGCTGTCAGCGCGTGTGCTACGATGATGCTGTCAGCGCGTGTGCTACGATGATGCTGTAAGCGCGTGTGCTACGATGATGCTGTCAGAGCGTGTGCTACGATGATGCTGTCAGCGCGTGTGCTATGATGATGCTGTCAGCGCGTGTGCTACGATGATGCTGTCAGAGCGTGCGCTACGATGATGCTGTCATCGTGTGCTACGATTATGCTGTCAGCGCGTGTGCTACGATGATGCTGTCATCGTGTGCTACGATGATGCTGTCAGAGCGTGTGCTACGATGATGCTGTCATCGTGTGCTACGATGATGCTGTCAGAGCGTGTGCTACGATGATGCTGTCAGAGCGTGCGCTACGATGATGCTGTCAGCGTGCGGTACGATGATGCTGTCAGAGCGTGCGCTGCGATGATGCTGTCAGCGTGTGCTACGATGATGCTGTCAGAGCGTGTGCTACGATGATGCTGTCAGCGTGCTACGATGATGCTGTCAGAGGTGCTACGATGATGCTGTCAGCGTGTGCTACGATGATGCTGTCAGAGCGTGTGCTACGATGATGCTGTCAGAGCGTGTGCTACGATGATGCTGTCAGCGCGTGTGCTACGATGATGCTGTCAGCGTGTGCTACGATGATGCTGTCAGAGCGTGTGCTACGATAATGCTGTCAGCGTGTGCTACGATGATGCTGTCAGAGCGTGTGCTACGATGATGCTGTCAGAGCGTGTGCTACGATGATGCTGTCAGAGCGTGTGCTACGATGATGCTGTCAGCGTGTGCTACGATGATGCTGTCAGCGTGTGCTACGATGATGCTGTCAGAGCGTGTGCTACGATGATGCTGTCAGAGCGTGTGCTACGATGATGCTGTCAGAGCGTGTGCTACGATGATGCTGTCAGCGTGTGCTACGATGATGCTGTCAGAGCGTGTGCAATGATTATACTGTCAGAGCGTGTGCTACGATGATGCTGTCAGCGTGTGCTACGATGATGCTGTCAGAGCGTGTGCTATGATTATGCTGTCACATGCACTGATGACTTCTCTAGCTGATACACTGACGTCAGAAAACTAACCATTAATCTTTTTCATTTGAATACGGTCCTCGGGATTTTCCCATTTCTATATATAGTAAAAGAAGAGCAACTATATCACCGCCGTCTGTATTAACATAGATTGTTTTTCTGCCTTTATCAATCACAAGACTTGTGTAGGCAGCAATATTGATAATATTCACGAGCGCTTCCTTACCACCAAACATTGTTGCTCTCCAGTCACTTTCTCAGTCTTCAAGGCTATATAATCCTCCTTCACAATTCACTTACTGACGTGCCCGGGCTGGGAAAGAAACATGGCTTGTGTACCAGGCTGCCCAGCTTATGTAACATTTGTGGCCAAGTGGATAAGAGCGCTGCATATGAATCTTGACCGTCTCAGTAGCAGTATCGAGTCCTGCTGACTGCGATCTTTCTTTGCATATACCCGCTTGTTTCTGCGTGGTTCACTGATATATATATATATATATATATATATATATATATATATATATATATATATATATATATATATATATATATATATATATAATATGAGAGAGAAGAGAGAGAAGATGAGAGAGAAACATAAATGAGAGATAGGATGAGAAGAAATATGCATATACCCGCTTGTTTCTGCGTATATGCATATTTCTTTCTCATCCCTATCTCTCTCATTCATGTTCTCTCTCATCCCTATTTCTCTCTCATTTTATCTCTCTCTATCCTATATCTCCGTTCCTATCTCTCCCTCGTCCCTATATATATATATATATATATATAAGGGGAGGAATAGGACACAACAAGGAGAGAGAGAGAGAGAGATAGGGAAGAAAGATAGGGACGAGGAAGAGATAGGAACGAGAGATATAGCGATGAGAGAGAGATAAAAATGAGAGAGAAATAGGGATGAGAGAGAAATATGGCTGAGTAAACCTGGTAAGTGGTGAGCCAAGGCTGGCAGAGCTCTAAGTCGCTTATACCAGTTCTAAGGTAATGCAGCTCTACGCTTGAGGGAAATATAACTGAATCAAGCTTCATTAAATGTATAACTTAAACCAATGTGAATATTGGTTTTATACAAATCAGATTCATTTATAATTAATTAAATTTGGGAAGAATTTAAGGTATGTTTGACATGTCCTGGAACATCATACCATCATAACGGGACCAGTGTAATGAATCTTAGTGGTTTAGGTTATACATTTAATGAAGCTTGATTCAGTTATATTTCCCTCAAGCGTAGAGCTGCATTACCTTAGAACTGGTATAAGCGACTTAGAGCTCTGCCGACTTAGAGCACTGCCAGCCTTGGCTCACCATTACCAGGTTTACTCAGCCCTATTTCTTTCTCATCCCTATCTCTCTCATTTATGTTTCTCTCTCATCCCTATTTCTCTCTCATTTCTGTCTCTCCCTCATCCCTATCTCTCTCGTTCCTTTCTCTCCCTCGTCCCTATCTTTCTTCTCTATATCTCTCTCTCTCTCTCCTTGTTGTGTCCTCCATTTCTCCCCTTTTCTTTATTATTCATTTATTCATGGAAATGATTTATTCCCGTCAAGGCCAAACATTGTTTTATAACAGAAAATAAAGTAAAACAAGATTTAGACGTTGCTAAAGACTCTCTTATCAAATTAAAGCGTTGCAATAAAGTCTCCGTCATGCAATAAAGTCTCCGTCACACAATAAAGTCTCCGTCATGCAATAAAGTCTCCGTCACACAATAAAGTCTCCGTCATGCAATAAAGTCTCCGTCACACAATAAAGTCTCCGTCATGCAATAAAGTCTCCGTAATGCAATAAAGTCTCCGTCATGCAATAAAGTCTGCGTCATGCAATAAAGTCTCCGTCACGCAATAATCCCTACGTCAATCAACAAAGCCCAAGTCACGCAATAAATATTACGTCCGTTATAAAGCTTACGTTATACAATAAAGTTTACGTCACAAAAAAAGCCGCGTCACAAGATAACGCTCATTCATGCAATAAAGCCTAATTAACACAATAAAGAATATAATTTAAAATAAAGTCCAAATAATAAAATATAGGATTATCTATGCAATAAAGCTACCATCATTCAATAAAGACTATAGACTATAATAAAGACTCTGGACTGGAGTTTACCTGGAGAGGGCTTCGGGGGTCAACGCCCCCGCGGCCCGGTCTGAGACCAGGCCTCATGGTGGATCAGGGTCTGATCAACAAGGCTGTTACTGCCGGCCGCACGCAAACTGACGTACGAACCACAGCCTGGTTGGTCAGGTACTGGCAACAATAAAGAAAATACCAGTCAGTAACGACTCTGTACTACAAAAAAGACTGGTCTATAATAAAGACTCTGTACAATAAAAAACCAGAATTCAATAAAGACTCTGGACAACAATAAAGACTCTGGACAACAATAAAGACTCTGGACAACAGTAAAGACTGTGGGCTACAATAAAGACTTTGGGCTACAATAAAGACTGTGGGCTACAATAAAGCCTCTATCACACTACAGTAAATATCATCACAATAAAGCAGTAACAACAACAACAATACTTTAGTCTTTACATAAAATAAATAATTATTGCTGGATGTTTTACTCAAATAAAGACAAGAACGACACAATTATAATTACAATAAAAATTAGTCTTCTGGTGCCATTATTATTACAAGTAGCATTATTAATATTATGATTTTTATTATTATTACTACAAGTAGCATTATTATTATTATTATTACAAGCAGCATAATTATTATTATTATTATTATTATTATTATTACAAGTAGCATTATTATTATTATTTCTACAAGTTGCATTATTATTATTTTTATTATTATTACAAGTAGCATTATTATTATTATTACAAGTAGTATTATTATTACAAGTAGCATTATTATTATTACAAGTAGCATTATTATTATTACAAGTAGCATTATTATTATTTTCATTATTACAAGAAGCTATTATTATTATTATTATTATTATTATTATTATTATTATTATTACAAGTAACATTATTATTATTAAAAGTAGCATTATTATTATTATTACAAGTAGCATTATTATTATTATTACAAGTAGCATTATTATTATTATTATTATTATTATTATTATTATTATTATTATTATTATTTACAAGTAGCATTATTATTATTATTAAAAGTAACATTATTAATATTATTAGTACAAGTAGCATTATTATTATTTATTACAAGTAGCATTATTATTATTATTATTATTATTATTATTATTATTACAAGTAGCATTATTATTATTATTAAAAGTAACATTATTATTATTATTATTAGTACAAGTAGCATTATTATTATTTATTACAAGTAGCATTATTATTATTATTATTATTATATTATTATTATTATTATTATTATTATTATTATTATTATTATTATTATTGTTACAAGTAGCATTATTATTATTATTATTACAAGAAGAATTATTATTACAAGTAGCATTCTTATTATTGCAAGTATCATTATTATTATTACAAGTAGCATTATTATTATTATTATTATTATTATTATTATTAAAAGTAGCATTAATATTAATATTATTATTATTATTTCAAGAAACATTATTATTACAAGTAGCATTATTATTATTGCAAGTATCATTATTATTATTACAAGTAGCATTATTATTATTATTGTTAAAAGTAGCATTATTATTATTAGTAGTAGTAGCATTATTATTATTAAAAGTAGCATTATTATTGCAAGTAGCATTATTATTGCAAGTATCATTATTATTGCAAGTAGGATTATTATTATTACAAGTAGCATCATAATTATTATTACAAGTAGCATTATTATTATTATTACAAGTAGCATTAGTATTATTACAAGTAGCATTAGTATTATTACAAGTAGCATTAGTATTACAAGTTGCATCACAAAGTCATAAACGATAAAAATGGAGTAGGGAACAAATCAGGTCATCACTTTAAGGTACTGCTTCAGGACCACCTAATTAATTATCTATGTCAAGTCTGCATTAAGATCCGTATAAAAGATTTTAACTTTCATCCCATCAAATACCGTACTTCCCCGCATATAAAGTGCACGACACAAGTACCTTAATTGTAAATCAATAACTCTATTCAAGTGTTAATTACCCTCTTAATTCACACTGAAGTGTAACCTAAATCCTACACAGGACTCTGAAATTGAGCATATAAGACGTACAGTGATTTTCCAAGTCTTTTTGTCAGGAAAAAGGTGCGCCTTATATGCTGGTAAATACTGTACATGACTACCCCGAGGCCTTTCCTGTCCCGAGGCCCTTCCTGTCTCGAGGCCCTTCCTGTCCCGAGGCCCTTCCTGTCCCGAGGCCTTTCCTGTCCCTAGGCCCTTCCTGACCCGAGGCCCTTCCTGTCCAAGGAACTAACTACTATCGTCTCATTACTCATAATTCAAACACGAGGCTCCTGTATTATTAATCTTCCTTAACTGCATATACTGACACAATTCACTGACACACTATACTGACACAAGAGTAGTCAGGAAGTGGAATACTCTAGAGAAAGATATAGTAGAGGCAGGAACTATACATAGTTTTAAGACAAGGTATGATAAAGCTCATGGAGCAGGGAGAGCAGAGACCCAGTAGCGGACAGCGAAGAGGCGGGGCCAGGAGCTGAGTCTCGACCCCTGCAACCACAATTAGGTGAGTACACTATACTGACACAATTCACTGACACACTATATTGACACAATTCACTAACACGCTATACTAACACAATACACTGACACACTATACTGACAATACACTGACACACTATACTGACACAATACACTGAAACACTATACTGACACAATAAACTGACAAACTAAACTGACACAATACACTGACACTATACTGACACAATAAACTGACACACTATAATGACACAATACACTGACACACTTTACTGATACAATACACTGACACATTATACTGACACAATACACTGACACACTATACTGACACAATACACTGACACTATACTGACACAATAAACTGACACACTATAATGACACAATACACCGACACACTTTACTGACACAATACACTGAAACACTATACTGACACAATAAACTGACACACTATACTGACACAATACACTGACACTTTATACTGACACAATACACTGAAACACTATACTGACAATACACAGATACACTATACTGACACAATACACTAACACATTATACTGACAATACACTGACACACTATACTGACAATACACTGACACACTATACTGACACAATACACTGACACACTATACTGACACAATACACTGACACACTATACTGACACAATACACTGAAACACTATACTGACACAATAAACTGACACTATACTGACACAATACACTAACACTATACTGACACAATAAACTGACACACTATAATGACTCAATACAATGACACACTTTACTGACACAATACATGACATTTCTGACAAACATACATATACTGACACAATACACTGACACTATACTGACACAATAAACTGACACACTATGATGACACAATAACTGACACACTATGATGACACAATACACTGAAACACTATATTGACAAAATAAACTGACACACTATACTGACATAATACACTGACACTTTATACTGACACAATACACTGAAACACTATACTGACAATACACAGATACACTATACTTACACAATTCACTGACACACTATACTGACACAATACACTGACACACTATACTGACAATCACACACTATACTGACAATACACTGACACACTATACTGACAATACACTGACACACTATACTGACAATACACTGACACACTATACTGACACAATACACTGACACACTATACTGACACAATACACTGACACACTATACTGACACAATACACTGAAACACTATACTGACACAATAAACTGACACACTATACTGACACAATACACTGACACTATACTGACAATAAACTGACACACTATAATGACACAATACACTGACACACTTTTCTGACACAATACACTGACACATTATACTGACACAATACACTGACACACTATACTGACACAAAACACTGACACTATACTGACACAATAACTTACACACTATAATGACACAATACACTGACAGACTTTACTGACACAATACACTGAAACACTATACTGACACAATAAACTGACACACTATACTGACACAATACACTGACACTTTATACTGACACAATACACTGAAACACTATACTGACAATACACAGATACACTATACTGACACAATACACTGACACACTATACTGACACAATACACTGACACACTGTACTGACACAATACACTGACACACTATACTGCCAATACACTGACACACTATACTGACACACTAAACACAATTAACACTCTGATCACACAAAAATAATTCACACACTGCTCACACTATAACAGTTCACACACTGCCCACACTATCACAGTTCACACACTGCCACACTATCACAGTTCACACACTGCCCACACTATCACAGTTCACACACTGCCCACACTATCACAGTTCACACACTGCCCACACTATCACAGTTCATACACTGCCACACTATCACTCACTGACCACACTATCACAGTTCATACACTGTCCACAGTATCACACACTGCCCACACTATCACACACTGCCCCCACTATCACACACTGACCACACTATCACACACTGTTCACACTATCACACACTGCCCTCACTATCACACACTGCCTACACTATCACACACTGCCCACACTATCACACACTGACCAAACTATCACACACTGACGAAACTATCACACACTGGCCTCAGTATCACACACTGACCACACTATCACACACTGCCCACACTGTCACACACTGCCCACACTGTCACAGTTAACACACTACCCTCACTATCACACACTGACCACACAATCACAGTTCACACACTGCTCACACTAACACACACTTCCCACACTATCACAGTTCACACACTGCCCACACTATCACAGTTCACACACTGTCCACACTATCACACACTGCCAACACTATCACACACTACCCACACTATCACACACTGCCCAAACTATCACACACTGCCCACACTATCACACACTGCCCACACTATCACGCACTGACCACACTATCACACACTGCCCTCACTATCATACACTGCCCACACTATCACACACTTCCCACACTATCACACACTGCACACCCTATCACACACTGACCACACTATCACACACTGACCACAGTATCACACACTGACCACACTATCATACACTGCCCACACTATCACACACTGCCCACACTAACACACACTGCCCACACTATCACACACTGCCCACACTATCACACATTGCCCACACTATCACATACTGCCCACACTATCACATACTGCCCACACTAGTACACATTGCCCACACTATCACACACTGCTCACACTATCACACACTGCTCACACTATCACACACTTCCCACACAATCACACACTGCCCACACTGACCACACTATCACACACTGACCACACTATCATACACTGCCCACACTATCATACACTGCTCACACTATCACACACTGGCCGCACTATCACTCACTGACCACACTAACACACAATGCCCACACTATCACACACTGCCCTCACTCTTACACTCTGACCACACGGACCAACTGCTCACATTGTCACATATTGCCCACACTATCACACACTGACCACAATATCACAAACTGACCACAATATCAACACACTGACCACACTATAACACACTGACCACACTATCACACACTGCCCACACTATCACTCACTGACAACACTATCACGCACTGCCCACACTATCACACACTGACCACACTATCACAGTTCACACATTGCTCACACTAACACACACTGCCCACACTATCACAGTTCACACACTGCCCACACTATCCCACACTGACCACACTATCACAGTTCACACATTGCTCACTTACACACACTGCCCACACTAACACACACTGCCCACACTATCACACACTTGCCCACACTATCACACACTTCCCACATTATCACACTGCCCACACTATCACACACTTCCCACACTATCACACACTGCCCTCACTATTACACTCTGACCACACTGACCAACTGCTCACATTATCACACACTGCCCACACTATCACACACTGCTCACATTATCACGCACTGCCCACACTATCACACACTGCCCTCACTATCACACACTGCCCACACTATCACACACTGCCCACACTATCACTCACTGACAACACTATCACGCACTGCCCACACTATCACACACTGCCCTCACTATCACACACTGCCCTCACTATCACACACTGCCCACACTATCACTCACTGACCACAGTACTCCTGACCAACAGTCATAACCATAACTCTAGATAACATCTTGGTGATGACAATAAATGTGAACTTTTCTTCTTCATATTAAGGTTTACAAAGCAATTTTCAGTGTGTCTAAGTCTTAACAAATTGAAGCGCTCTTGGTTTAAGTTTAAATGAGTTTTACCTGTTTTTAGAAACTCTGTCCTCCTAATGTTTATCCTTTGTTTATTTTTATCTTATTTGGCATTTATAGAACTAGCATTCTTTGTTAGGTTCAATGATTTATTAGGCGTTAGTTTCTGCTGTTGTGTTGTGGGTGTGTTGAGTGTGTTAAGAAACTGTTGTGTTGTGGTGTGTGAGTGTTAACTGTTGTGTTGTGTGTGAAAGAACTGTGTGTTTGATGCTTCTTTCTTCTTTTCTTCTCGTTCTCCTCCTCAGAATTATAAATCAGGAGGGTCAGAAGGCTGTTACTTCACATAACTACTCTACTAGGAGTGTTGTCATCTGTGTTCCTCTGATCCTCTTCTCCAGAATGTAACCCACAACAGTCACCTAACACCAGATACCTACTTACTGCTAGGTAAACTCCCACAAGGGAACATGGCCAGCTTTAGTTTCGAAAAACTTTAGACTATAATTGTAATGGAGATTGCAGTTCGTATTTGCCTATTTTAAATCCAGGAACCGTGTTAGAATTATTCAACAGTCAAATTTTTGCTTACTGTGTTGCTAAAAATACTCAGAAATATTCTAACTGGCATTTGCCTCAATTATTCGTACAGCAGAACATTTCAAAGTGCTGAATAACTGCCTCTGTACTGTGTGGACGTTTTTACATAATACTACAATGAGATTTTCAACTCATAATTTTAACTGCAGTTGATGAAGCTGGCATTATGACAGTACTCATAACTGTTGACTGTATGACCAGCCATACAGTCAACAGTTACTATATTTACATCTGTATTAGTTACACCATAGTAGTAGTGTAAAATATCCTGAATGGCTTCTATCTGTATGATTAGGACAACTCTCGACCCCAGGTACAGGTAAGGACACTTGACCCATAATGCCTCCACCGTCATGTCTGTAGAACTTAGTCTATTGTTTATCATTCCGTAATACGTTGACCGACAACACTTGTTAACCTCCCTTTCCCTCGCAGACACCTCATCACCTCTCACACACCATCCATCTCAATCATCATTCTCCCTCTCATCAGAACCCATCCAGCCATTCCCCCTTCAACCAGTCTATTTACCCAACCTCCACAAACAAACCTCTCACTAACATAACCCTTCCCCACCTTCACCGGAACCCTCCACCCTACCTAACACCCGACCTCCATCTCCTAACCTTCATCCTAACCTCAAGATTCAAGATGCTTTATTTCTCTGTAAAAATTACAATGTGTGTTTTACATTTAAGGACTATAATTACAAAGATGGCCGTTAGCATACCTAGCATGCCTGGGCATGCTAGGCATTTCGGGCAGACTTAATACTAGTTCTTAATCTATATTACAAATTACATATGAATACAAATTTCAAATGATTAAGTAGATTTGCAATAGTGAGGTAGTGCAGGATAACTAGATTGTATCACAAATTACAAATTTGTACAAATTTCAAATGATTAAATAGATTTACCATAGTGAGGTAGTTCAGAATGTTTAGATTGTAAAAAAATTAGTAATAAGAATGGTTTTGTCTTAGCATGTTACACAGTTTCTATTAAAGCTCCAATATTGGAGTAAATCAGGCAAACTTAAGATTAGTTTCAGATTTATTAGACAATAGCTATATTCGGGATTTTATGTTTACTGTCCTTTGGGTCAGTGCTGGTGCAGATGAGGAGGATGTGTGTATATGTGTTTAGGTGATGGTGGGGTGTGTTAATGAGATAAGATGTTTTTTAATGATAGTGTTCAAAATGGTGGCTGAGTTTGCAGTTTTGGATTTTTCAGGTAGGGAGTTGCAGATTTTAGGCCCTCAACATCAAACCCCAACATCTGACCCCCAAACACTGACTTTATTTCCGCTCTCCTGTACCCATCCCTCCACACTCTGATCTGCCCCATCTCATTCCTCAGACTCCCATATTAAATATAACATCTAATAAACCATCATAATTATTATTTCTTACCTCCATAACGTTTTCTTTATTCCATATAATTCCATAGCTTCTAAATAAAAATAATTCAAGGGTAATACCCTATCTTTCACACAAACATACATACACATTATATATTGCCACAATTAGGTACACCTGTGCACTTGTTAACGCAAATATCTAAGCAGCCAATCACGTGGCAGCATCTAAATGCTTAACCCTTTGACTGTTTCGGTCGTATATATACGTCTTATGAGCCACTGTTTCGGACGTATATATACTCACAAATTCTAGCGGCTTCAAATCAATCGGGAGAAAGCTGGTAGGCCCACATATGAGAGAATGTGTGGAGAAAATTCTCCAAAAGAGGGGGGGGTATCATCCCTTTCTGACCTTAGAAAGGGCCCTGCCCTTATGGGCCCGGCTCTTAGAAAGGGCCAGACAGCGTGTCTAGCTTCCTGACCAACAACCTTAACTGGTAACAGATGTATGGACCCAAAGAGCCAGAAGTCACGTAGTCATTGACCAGGGTTGCAACGAATGTATATGAGTGATTGAAACATATGATATAAATGTGATTCTTTGCCAGAGCTGAAAAGTTATAGTAAACTGCTGTATTAGTTTCTACACTTGAACATTACAATCATGTGCTCCAGTGATCGAAGTATTTAGAGAACACAAGCTTTTGAATTGCAAATTGTTGCAGTGGTTTGCAAGTGTTGAAATTTAGCTGAGATCAGCGATGCCCAGCTTGACCGAGCTGCGGGCTGCACGAGAGGGAGATTGCTTTAAGATACCTAAGGGGAAAGGCTTACGGTGCGGTGTATAACCGGACAAAGAGACATTCGTCGTGTGTGTTCATTCTCCCTCAATCTCCACTAACGTCGGGAAATCGGATAAGAATTCTGTTCCAGTAAGAAGCTGTGCACACTTCTGAATATACCGCGGTTTTATTCACTAAATGCGCTGGAACAGAATTCTTATCCGATTTCCCGACATTAGGGGAGATTGCTTTAAGATACCTAAGGGGAAAGGCTTACGGCGCGGTGTATAACCGGACAAAGAGACATTCGTCGTGTGCGTTCGTTCTCCCTCAATCTCCACTAACGTCGGGAAATCGGATAAGAATTCTGTTCCAGCGCGTTTAATGAATAAAATCGCGGTATATTCAGAAGTGTGCGCAGCTTCTTACTACTGCAAAAAGACTGAAATTGAAGAATGTAAAGGGACAATGAGTTTGCGTCGTCTAACAATGCAGCGACTCTTCATCAGCATTCTTCAAACAAGACAGCGATATCTGGGTGTGAATTAAGGGTCCGTTACAAATACCCAGGTAAGTCAGCTTAAACCTAGATACCACCTGCTGTGCAGTTAGGAAAGCATAATTTGCTTTAGGCAGATTTACTATTCACCCAGTGACTCGTGGGCGATCCGCCCAAAAACCGTGAGTAAACCGCCTTTCAGTCCATCAAATGACTGAGTATATGGCATACACTCCTTTGGGGCAATAATATAAGTCTCACACCTGATTTTGTCTTACCATATAGCCCTGTGGGGAATGTGAACGTCGGCATCAACCATCGATTATTGGGATGGCTGGATAATCGTGGATGCATCTACAAGCTAAGTATAGCAACATTTACAGTACACTTTATCGTAGGGGTACATTCCTCCACAATTTTGGTGAATGGGTCTGTGTGGGCAGTGTGCGATGTATAAAAAAAATCCTGCAACACGCAGTGCATAATGAGAAAAAAAAAATCCGACCGTTTTTTTGGATTAAAACGCCGTCTTTGAGGTGTATTTTCGTATAGTATTTATGGTTGTAGTTTCTTTTTTATGGTCTCATTTGATAGAATGGAAATCATACTACAGAAATATAGATGATTTTGATTAGTTTCATGAAGAAAACGACATTAAAATTGAGCTCAAAGTAGGGGAAATGTTCGATTTTTGCAAATGTTCAAGAGTAAACAAATCACGCCAGGCTTCCAATACACATCAATTGCTGAGTCTAATATTCTTTCACAAGTGCACTGATATTATTTATACCATTTTTAAAATAATGCAATAGTCTGCATAACGGTAAATCTTCTATTTTTTGTGTGAATAAAAAATAAAAATAGAAACAAGAGTAATGTAAGAGGGGCCTAAAGACGTAACTAATGAACAGATAACATCTTATTTTAGTGCCAGGAATGTCTGTATTGTTTATTCTGGACCCTATTTTGAAATTGACAACTTTTTTATTTTGCATGAAATTGGCCAAAATGCCAATTTCTTACCACTTTATTGGGTAGTTGAAATCTTTAAATTGGTGGTTTTTGTACTCAATCGATAGAACAAATGGAGTTCTAAAGAAATAGCTATGAGGTTGGTCGACTGAAACAATGGAATTGGCCGAAAATAGGGCTCAAAGTCGGCAAAATTGCCGATGCGTATATATCGCCGAGATCACTAACTTCGCGAGAGCGTAACTCCATAAGTTTTCAATCAAATTTCATACTTTTGGTGTCATTACCATCGGGAAAAGATTCTCTATAATTTCATATGAATTTTTTTTTTTTTTTTTTTTAAATTTTGCGACAACAGGAAAACACTCAGTATTAGGGGTTGCGACAGTCAAAGGGTTAAAAGTATACAGACATGGTCATGAGGTTCAGTTGTTTCTCAGACCAAACATTAAAATGTGAGAATAATGTGTTGTAAGTGACTTTGACCGTGGAATGATTGCTGGTGCCAGACAGTGTGGATGGAGTATCTCAGACACTGTTGAAGATTGAGACACTTATGCATCATATGGGATCTTTATTAAGGAAACGTTTCTCCACACAGTGGCTTCATCAGTCCAATACAAAGCAGAAAAGTGTAAGGAGAGGAGGAGTTTGAGGTAATCAGTCCCTCAGTGTTGTTATTGATTAAATACCTCTCGTTCGTGGTTATAATACGATATGTACTGCTTGTTGAGGCTAGTACACCAAATGGGGAGTAGAATGAAATTAGCTCTGACGAACCCACACCATCATGTGTCCTCGGATCACGGATCACGGTACAACACCTAGCTCTCCTGGGTGCATGATTCTTGTAGGATTGTATGGTCCCGTGGGTTAGAGATAAGATAGGTCCCTTAAAAATAACTATGGGCATCTTACTGGCAAGGAGATTTCAATCCAAAAAAATTTCAATCCACGGCAGGGGTATACACAATCCCTTGTAATGGCTGCAGCAAATTATACGTTGGCGAAACATCCAGAGACCTCCAAACACGCATTTCAGAACACCAGTACGCAGGCAGATCTGACGACTCAAGAAATGCCTGTGTTCAACACCGAAATTTACACAACCATTTAATCAACTACAGAAACGCAAGACTCATCGCCAGAGAAGACAACACGCAATACCGAAGAATCCTGGAATCATCACTTATCTGTATATCCAACAACTTCAACCAGAACAACGGCTTCTACAACATAGCTGAACCTATTGCCAAGAAACTTCTTCAACGCTATCCCACCTAGAACTCAAGAATGGAACACTGCAGGTCCTTTAAGTCACACAATGTTTTTAACTATCACTCTACTTTTAAGATTGTCACATGCAGCTTTCTCCACCTGACCCAGCATTCTCCACCTGACTATACCCTTTATACATTCATGTTACTCATTTTCCAGGTAGATCTGTCTGTGACTCGATAAAGCCCACTGCGTGGGCGAAACGTTGTCAATAAAGGATCACATTATACTGCTTATGTGTTTATTTTTCCACATAATTTGATTAATGAATCTCAGCATGGGTTCACGAGAGGTCGTTCCTGCCTGACAAATTTACTGACGTTTTTCAATAAAACATTTGAGGCAGTAGACAGTGATAAAGAATATGATATAGTTTACTTGGATTTCAGTAAGGCCTTCGATAGAGTACCTCACAAGAGACTCTTAAGAAAGGTGGCAGCTCATGGTATATGAGGTAAAGTTCTAGCATGGATAGAGGCATGGCTTACCAATAGAAAGCAGAGAGTTTCCATTAATGGGGTCAAATCTGAATGGGGATTAGTCACTAGTGGCGTTCCACAAGGATCAGTTTTAGGCCCATTGTTGTTCATAATTTACATAAATGACCTTGATGAAGGAATTGCAAGTGACATGAGTAAATTTGCTGACGATACAAAAATAGGCCGTATGATTCATTCTGAGGAGGATACCAGTGAACTCCAGGAGGATTTGGACAAATTAATGTCTTGGTCTGAAAAGTGGCAGATGAAGTTCAATGTGGACAAGTGTAAGGTACTAGTCCTTGGTAATGAAAATATCCCTCGAATTTATAAACTAGGTGAAGTAGAGCTTGATCATACAGAATGTGAAAAAACTTGGGAGTCATGGTAAGCAGGAATCTAAAGCCAAGACAACAGTGCCTAAGTGTGCGCAATAAGGCTAACAGATTACTAGGATTTATTTCAAGAAGTATAAGCAACAGAAGTCCAAAAGTTATTTTACATAAGAACATAAGAACATAAGAAAGGAGGAACACTGCAGCAGGCCTGTTGGCCCATACTAGGCAGGTCCTTCACAATCCATCCCACTAACAGAATAATTGCCCAACCTAATTTTCAATTCTACCCAAGAATAAGCTTTGATGATTCTATTAACTCAAGTGCGAGTCCCACTCAAATCCAACCCCTCTCACTCATGTATTTATCCAACCTAAATTTGAAACTATCCAAGGTCCTAGCTTCAATGACCCTACTAGACAGACTGTTCCACTCATCAACTACCCTATTTCCAAACCAATATTTTCCTATATTCTTTCTAAATCTAAACTTATCCAACTTGAATCCATTATTGCGGGTTCTCTCTTGGAGAGATACCCTCAAGACCTTATTTATATCCCCTTTGTTAATACCCATTTTCCACTTGTATACCTCGATCATGTCTCCCCTCATTCTACGTCTTACAAGTGAATGTAATTTAAGGGTCTTCAATCTTTCTTCGCAAGGAAGATTTCTAATGCTATGTATTAATTTAGTCATTCTACGCTGAATGTTTTCTAACGAATTTATGTCCATTCTGTAATATGGAGACCAAAACTGAGCTGCGTAATCTAGGTGAGGCCTTACTAATGATGTATAAAGCTGTAATATAACCTCAGGACTTCTGTTGCTAACACTTCTTGATATAAATCCCAGTAATCTATTTGCCTTATTACGTACGCTTAGGCATTGCTGTCTTGGTTTAAGGTTGCTGCTTACCATCACCCCCAAGTCCTTCTCGCAATCTGTATGGCTAAGTTCTACGTTATTTAACTTATAAGTGCTTGGGTTATGGACACTCCCGAGCTTCAGAACCTTGCATTTATCTACATTGAACTGCATCTGCCACTTTTCTGACCACGAATTAAGTTTGTCTAAATCTTCCTAAGTTCTATGACATCAATGTTTGAATCAATTATCCTACCTATCTTCGTGTCGTCGGCGAATTTGCTCATATCACTAGTAATTCCCTCGTCAAGGTCATTGATATATATTATAAATAACAACGGGCCTAAGACTGATCCCTGTGGAACACCACTTGTTACAAGTCCCCATTCGGATTTAACCCCATTTATGCACACTCTCTGCTTCCTATTGGTGAGCCATGACTCGATCCATGACAACACTTTCTTTAACACTTTCTTTAACAGTCTCTTGTGCGGTACTCTATCAAAAGCCTTACTAAAGTCTAAATAAACAATATCGAATTCTTTATCATGATCAACAGCCTCAAAAGCTTTACTGAAGAAGGTTAATAAATTAGATAGGAAGGAACGGCCCCTCGTGAATCCATGCTGAGTTTCATTAATCAATTTATGGTTATCTAGATGGCTTCTAATAATATCAGCTATAATTGACTCTAGTAATTTGCCTACAGTTGAGGTAAGGCTTATTGGGCGGTAATTTGACGGTAGTGACTTGTCCCCTGCTTTAAAAATAGGAATTACATTAACCATCTTCCACATATCAGACACTACACCTGTTTGAAGAGATAAATTAAAAATGTTAGATAATGGTTCACAGAGTTCCATTTTGCATTCCTTAAGAACCCTTGCAAAAAGCTCATCAGGACCCGGCGATTTATTTTGTCTAGTATGGGCCAACAGGCCTGCTGCAGTGTTCCTCCTTTCTTATGTTCTTATGTTCTAAGATGACCGACACCCTCTACCCAGGGGGCCAATGCCGGGTCACCATTTGGAGAAGACCCGGGCCGGATGTACCGGCGAACATACAACAACAATATTCAGGTAGATCTGTTTGTGACTCGATAAAGCCCACTGCGTGGGCGAAACGTTGTCAATAAAGGATCACATTATACTGCTTATGTGTTTATTTTTCCATTGTGTCGGTATTTTATACCATTTATTTCCATATATATATATATATATATATATATATATATATATATATATATATATATATATATATATATATATATATATATATATATATATATATATAGGGAAATAAATATATAAAATTTATATATATATATAAATTTTCGTTACAAAATATTAGTTTTTGTCACTGGATGAACCACGCTTAATATCTATGCATAATACCTATAACTGTTAGGCAACATACATCATGTGTTTCTTCAAACTTTAACAGCCAAAACATTAATCATAATATTTAAAAAAAAAAAAACTCGCATACATGATGAAGACTAAACAAATTCAAACTCGTGTTGTGAACTGGGTAAAAAGTTAAATTTTGTTGGCTAGTGTTATTTTTGTCAACGCTTACTTGTTTTGGAAGGTGATAATAATAATGATAATAATAATAATAATAATAATAATAATAATAATAATAATAATAATAATAATAATAATAATAATAATAATAATAATAATAATAATAATAATAATAATAATAATAATAATAATAATAATAATAATAATAATAATAATGATGATGATAGACAAAATTATTATCACTATATATTTATAACTATCACGACGGATCCAAAGAAGAGAGGTAGATAGAGTCAGTGTGGTGGGTAGTGGGAGACACAAGAGGGTGTGGTGGGTAGTGGGAGACACAAGAGGGTGTGGTGGGTAGTGGGAGACACAAGAGGGTGTGGTGGGTAGTGGGAGACACAAGAGGGTGTGGTGGGTAGTGGGAGACACAAGAGGGTGTGGTGGGTAGTGGGAGACACAAGAGGGTGTGGTGGTGGAGAGATATATATTCCGATGGTGTGTGTGTCAGCTGTGTGATTATCAAGCTTACCAAGTTCGAATTACTTAGTTTATCAAGTTGTAATTACTTGGTTTACCAAGTTGGAATTACTTAGCATACCTAGTTGTATTTATATAGTTTGTCTAGCAGATGAAGTTCAATGTGGACAAGTGTAAGGTACTAGTCCTTGGTAATGAAAATATCCCTCGAATTTAGAAACTAGGTGAAGTAGAGCTTGATCATACAGAATGTGAAAAAGACTTGGGAGTCATGGTAAGCAGGAATCTAAAGCCAAGACAACAGTGCCTAAGTGTGCGCAATAAGGCTAACAGATTACTAGGATTTATTTCAAGAAGTATAAGCAACAGAAGTCCAAAAGTTATTTTACAGCTCTATACATCACTAGTGAGACCTCATTTGGATTATGCAGCTCAGTTTTGGTCTCCTTACTACAGGATGGATATAGATTCATTGGAGAACATACAAAGAAGAATGACTAAAATGATTTACAGTATAAGAAATCTCCCGTATGAAGATAGACTTTGAGCGTTGAATCTCCACTCTCTGGAGAGACGTAGAATGAGGGGAGATATCATCGAGGTGTACAAGTGGATGATGGGCATAAACAAAGGAAATATTAATAAAATACTGAGGATATCGAACCAAGTAAGAACCAGAAATAACGGATTTAAATTGGATAAATTTAGATTTAGAAAGGACATAGGCAAGTACTGGTTTTCGAACAGAGTTGTAGATGCGTGGAACAATCTTCCGAGTACTGTGATAGAGGCTAGGACCTTGGGTGGCTTTAAAAAGAGATTGGACAAATATATGAGTGGGAGGGGCTGGGTTTGATTGGTGTCGTGAGTACGGGAAAAATTCTTAGGTAGTGGTGGTTTTGATAAGGACCTGCCTTGTATGGGCCAACAGGCCTGCTGCAGTGTTCCTCCTTTCTTATGTTCTTATGTTCTTATGAAATTTCGTTGCTTACCCAGTTGTAATTATTTAGCAAAAACTAAATGGCTAAGTTTATCAGTTTGAGCATCAGCTTTTAGACTTGTTTAGCTGATTTAAATCGGAATTATCAAATAGCTTTCGAATGTATGAACTATTTAAGCTTCTGCTATGAAACTCCTTAATTGTTTTTACACATCTAGTTCTCTAGCGCTCTAGAAATATTTCCTTATGTATCTATGAGTAACCTGTGAATACAGGTTCCTTTTTGTGTCCTCGCTATGGTTTCAGTTATGACTGATTAAATATGATTACCTTCATGCATGTGAGTATTTTGTATGTCAGGATCAAGTGTCCTCTCTTTCCTCGTTCTTCTCGTTCTTATAGCATAGCGAAACTCAATCTGTGTAAAATTCCCATGTAACAAATGTTTTCCAGTTGTGGTATTAACCAGGCAGGTTCTGGGTACTGCTGGCCTCCAGGGTCACTAATTAAGATGAATACGCTGCTGAGTAAGAACCTTGGTCTTGTTGATGCTATCTTTTCCAAGATGGATGAACTATGTACGTATTGCCATTTTGTGTCTGGTTCAAAGTTGTACAAAGTTGTACACCTGCAGTAGCTAATAATCGAGATGGACGAAGATCAAGAACAAGACAGTTATACAGATATTCTAAAGTTGTGCTATGGGTGTTGGAGTGCTTAGCTAGAGTATAAGATGAGTGTTGGAATGCTTAGCTAGAGTATAGGATGGATGTTGGTACTTAGCTAGCGAATAGGATGGGTGTTGGTGCTTAGCTAGAGTATAGGATGGGTGTTGGTGCTTAGCTAGAGTATAGGATGGGTGTTGGTGCTTAGCTTGAGTATAGGAATGGTGGTGGAGTGCTTGCCTAGAGGATCAATGTAAGTGTGTGAAGATGATACTGGAGGTATATGGGAGTTCTTCAGTGTTGACAATGCCCGTAAGTTTACTGATGAACAACTTCAAGAATTTTATTTGGATTTGTTTGCTCGGCCACTGGAACAAGAGGTGTGGCAAACAATAATACTCGAGATCGCTGACGGGAAGTGTTGGCACCGTTGAAGAATCGGAAGTAAATAAGGCAATAAAGGAGTTTAATGCGACGTCTGCTCCAGATCCGGATTAGGTGGATGCTTGGCAATTTGAAGATGCCTCCAGATGCGGTGTGTCGCTGTTTATAATCTTTGAGAGGGGCTTGCTCAGCGAATATAAGTCAATAACTATATTAAGTATTATTGTGCACGAGTTCCGTAGAATAGTGGCTTAACCGTGTGTAAACTGGATTTCGCTTCACTTTGCTTAAAGGGTTTTTCTAACTACTGTTAAGTTGGCGCAAAATGTTGTGCTCTAGGGCGATATCTTGAGTGAGATCAAGAAAACTCTGAAACCGCTGTCAGCGTTGTTCCATTATGTGAAAAAAACCCACATGATTCTGTAAATCATATTTTTTTGTACACAGAGCGATACAAAATTACCAAGTTCTGGGCACAGTGATTAAAATATATAATGATCACATATGACGCGCAACAACAACAGTGTTAGGAATATGTGGAAATAAAAAGGGAGGGGCGACCCCCTCTAATGCGTCCTGTTTAACATATTGATGAATGGAAAGCCGTTTCAAGGTTATGATAAGCGGATTCCAGTACTGGCCTTCTACGATGCCATCCATGGTGTTGCTGGCAAACACTGATATTGTACTGAACGCTCAGCTGAGAACTTTCTTGAGAAATCTGGCCGCGGCGGAACTGGAATCGAATCCACAAAAGTGCTCTACTCTAAAGTTTAGAACGGTCCGTGGGAAAAAACAGTTGTGTTGACACCGTCCATCACAAATTTATTGAGGAGATTTCAGTTAAGCCCTGAAACCTACCGGGGTATATAAATAACTCGGTACGCACTTTTCTTCAGTAGGAAGAGGAAAGACTCTCTTAGGAATTTTCGGAAGTTAGGAAATTTAAATAGAGCTCCTCTTAAACCTCAGCAGCATATGATTCCTGGTCTTATTCTTACTATGGTGTTGGGTGGAGAACATCAAAATGCTTTAAACCTAGCCGACAAGCTGTTGAATGAGCCATACCACGGGCTGGGATTGAGCTCGCGGTTAGTAAGTCGTAAAACTCCACACCGACGCTCTAGCCTCTGGGCCAGCTGGCTACAGTAAGATTAATCCAACTAGGTATATTTATACACCATAGGAAGGTTAGCGGAACCTTCCTATGGTGTATAAATATACCTAGTTGGATGAATCTTATTGTAGACAGCTGGCCCAGTCGCTAACGCGTCGGTCTGGAATTTTACAACTTACTAACCGCGAGTTCCATCCCCATCCGTGGTATGGTTTGTTTACAATCGTGTCATTACGATTTCATGAATCAAGATGGTGAGATCTATGGTAAGAAGATGGTTCAAATTCCCTGAGGATACGCCGTTGGTGGTGTTCAACGCTTCCATAGTTAGCGGTGACTTGAGATGCACTTGTCTTTCGAAGGAATTGACTGAACTCGCTACATGGCGAGAAATTCCAGCTGTTGCAAGCTTTGGTAGTCCACCCGAACACGACGCCTTTGATTAGAGCTTTCGGTAAGATCAGGATTGTTAACACCGTCGTTTTGACCAGAAAAGAGGAGGATAAGATGTGGCATCGGTCGCTGGCGTCTTTCCCGGATGGTGGAACTTTGAAGGAGAAACCCTTGGAGCCGTAGTATAAAGCCCACAATGCTTACTACGGAAGGACTGCGGAAGCTGGATCTAGTTCTCCATTATCCAGTGAAAAGAAATACGTATATGACTGGTATGAAGATAGGTGGTACACCAGCAAGCACTGCACAGGGGTCCTACTAATTACCGAGATGAACCAAGAACAAGTCAGACTTACCGAGAACAACCTATGTCATGTATTAATATTGGTAGAATTACCGACAATATGTTAAGTAAAAGGACAGAAATGCAACTAATGTGACATTTTAAAGTACTTGCACAAGCTAACACCAGAGTCGCCATCGCTTCCAGCACTTCTATAAAGGATCTAACCAGGACAAAATCCAAGCACCATGAACCAGTCAACACAGGGGTTTACACTATACCCTGTGGAGGCTGCGACAGCATTTATGTAGGAGAAACAGCAAGAAATCTCGAAACACGCCTCAATGAACACATTAATGCATGTAGGAGCGACAACCTGAACAACGCCTGCGAACAACACCGAAATTCCACCAATCATCTCATGAAATTCAAAGACGCCCGATTAGTAATCAAAGAAACTAATTTCCGCAGACGCAAGTGCCTTGAATCAGCACTTATCGCTGTTTCTAACACTATTAAACAAAACAAAGGCAGCTTCACCATCTCTGAAGTCTTAGCAAGAATCCTCCTGAAAACAGTAAACCCTACCATCACATAGTCTCTCCTGCTAATACCACACAAGCGCATCGCAGATGTGGAACACTGCTACAGGCCTTCTCTATTCCAAGCTCCAAGAGAAATATTTGTCTAACCTATTTTTATACTACCCAAGTAATTGCTTTTATCACCTTTTACTTATGTGCAAGTTGATTGTTCTACCTTATTGTATTACTACTACTACTACAACTTATATCACTACTACTTCTACCACCACTAATATTACACCTCACTCTGAGCCTATATATACCCTGTGTGTCCATGTATTGCTTGTAACAGCTTGACAAAGCTCCTGGAGAGCGAAACGTTGCCACAATAAAATGTCACATTAGTTGCATTTGTGTCGTTTTACTTAACCTATGTCATGCCGTTTTTTGCAAATATCTCATTGGATAAAAGAACATAATAAAAAAAGGAACACTGCAATAGGCCTGTTGGCCCATACTAGGCAGATCCTTCACAAATCCAACCCACTAGCAGAATAAACGCTACCCAAGCAATAAGCTTTGATAATTCTATTTACTCTCGTGCAAGTCTCACTGAAATCCAGCCCTTCTCACTCATGTATTTATCCAACCTAAATTTGAAACTACCGAAGGTTTTAGCTTCGATAATCCTACTAGGCAGACTGTTCCACTCAACAACTACCATATTTTCAAACCAGTACTTTCCTATATCTTTTCTAAATCTAAACTTATCTAATTTGAATCCCCTCATTTTTCGTCTTACAAATGAATGTAGTTTAAGGGTATTCAATCTTTCTTCATACGTTGAATGTTTTCTAACGAATTTATATCCATTCTGTAATATGGAGACCTGAACTGAGTTGCATAATCTAGTTGAGGCCTTACTAATGATGTAGGAAGCTGTAATATAATCGCTGGACTTCTGTTGCTAACACTTCTTGATATAAATCCCAGTAATCTGTTTGCTTTATTACGTACGCTTAGGCATTGCTGTCTCGGTTTAAGGTTGCTGCTTACCATCACCCCCAAGTCCTTTTCGCAATCTGTATGGCTAAGTTCTACGTTATTTAACTTATAAGTTACTCTCTTAATATGGTAGTTAGTCTCCCAGCATCTTATTTACTCTCCCAGCATGGTAGGTGCTTTCCCAGCATGGTTGTTTCTCTCCCAGCATGGTAGTTACTCTCCCAGCATGATAGTTACTCTCCCACCAGGAAGTTACTCTTCCAGCATTGTAGTTAGTCTTACAGCATGGAAGTTACTCTAAAAGAATTGAAGTTACTCTCCCAGCATGTAAGTTACTCTCTCAGCATGCAAGTTAGTCTCATATCATGGAAGTTACTCTCTCAGCATGCAAGTTACTTTACCAACATGAAAGTTACTCTCCCAGCATAGAAGTTACTCTCCCAGCATGGAAGTTACTCTCCCAGCATAGAAGTTACTCTCCCAGCATAGAAGTTACTCTCCCAGCATGGAAGTTACTCTCCCAGAATGGAATTACTCTCCCAGCATGGAAGCTATTCTCCCAGCATGCAATTTACTCTCGCAGCATAGAAGTTACTCTCGCAGCATAGAAGTTACTCTCCCAGCATAGAAGTTACTCTCCCGGCATGGTAGTTACTCTCCCGGCATGGTAGTTACTCTCCCAGCATAGAAGTTACTCTCCGAGAATGCACGTTACTCTCTCAGAATGGTAGTTACTCCCAGCATGGTAGTTACTCTCCCACCATAGAAATTACTCTCCCAGCATGGTAGTTACTCTCCCACCATAGAAATTACTCTCCCAGCATGGTAGTTACTCTCTCAGCATGGTAGTTACTCTCCCAGCATGTACGTTACTCTACCAGCATAGAAGTTACTCCCCTATCATGCAAGTTACTCTCCCAGCACTGAGACAGTGCTCGCATCGCGTTGAGAGACAAGCTCTGTGACCCAAACAGTGTGATGGTGACAAGCTCTGTGACCCAGTGTGATGGTGACAAGCTCTGTGACCCAGACAGTGTGATGCTGACAAGCTCTGTGACCCAGACAGTGTGATGGTGACAAGCTCTGTGACCCAGACAGTGTGATGGTGACAAGCTCTGTGACCCAGACAGTGTGATGCTGACAAGCTCTGTGACCCAGTGTGATGGTGACAAGCTCTGTGACCAAGACAGTGTGATGGTGACAAGCTCTGTGACCCAGTGTGATGGTGACAAGCTCTGTGACCCAGACAGTGTAATGGTGACAAGTCAGGTGACGCTGAACACAAGTCTATGAGTGTACTTGACAGTCTTTAGCACGTTGGGTAAAAGGACACATATGCAACTAATGTGACAATTTTATTGTGGCAACGTTTCGCTTTAAAGGAACTTGACAAAGCTTCTCGAGAGCGAAAAGTTGCCAGAATGTCACATTATACACATCTGTGACTTTCAACTACCATTTCGACGGTAATTCTATCATTATTACTAGTGTGTTGCATGTGTAGTGATTCACGAGTATAGAGACAATGCTGATGTACATGACAGTACCGTTGAGGACCACTGCATCCAGGGACAGTCCTTAAACCTACAACCAAGAACACAAGTACAATGTCCACGTGAATTATCATAGTGGAAGAGGCGACATATCTACAATTATCATGGTGGAAGAGGCGACATATCTAAAATTATCATGGTGGAAGAGGCGACATATCTAAAATTATCATGGTGGAAGAGACGACATATCTACAATTATCATGGTAGAAGAGACAACATATCTACAATTATCATGGTGGAAGAGACGACATATCTACAATTATAATGGTGGAAGAGACATATCTACAATTATCATGGTGGAAGAGACATATCTACAATTATCATGATGGAAGAGACATATCTACAATTATCATGGTAGAAGAGGCGACATATATACAATTATCATGGTGGATGAGACGACATATCTACAATTATCATGGTAGAAGAGGCGACATATCTACAATTATCATGGTAGAAGAGGCGACATATCTACAATTATCATGGTGGAAGAGACGACATGTCTACAATTATCATAATGTAAGAGACGACATATCTACAATTATCATGATGGAAGAGGCGACATATCTACAATTATCATGATAGAAGAGGCGATATATCTACAATTATCATGGTATAAGAGACGATATATCTACAATTATCATAGTGGAAGAGACGACATATCTACAGTTATCATGATGGAAGAGACGACATATCTACAGTTATCATGATGGAAGAGACGACATATGTACAATTATCATGGTGGAAAAGACAACATATCTACAATTATCATGGTAGAAGAGGCGATATATCTACAATTATCATGGTAGAAGAGGTGACATCTACAATTATCATGGCAGAAGAGACGATATATCTACAATTATCATGGTAGAAGAGACGACATATCTACAATTATCATGGTAGAAGAGACGACATATCTACAATTATCATGGTAGAAGAGACGACATATCTACAATTATCATGATGGAAGAGACGAATATCTATAATTATCATGGTGGAAGATACGACATATCTACAATTATCATGGTGGAAGAGACGACATATGAATAATTATTAAGTGGAAGAGACGACATTTCTACAATTATCATGGTGGAAGAGACGACATGTCAACAATTATTAAGTGGAAGAGACGACATTTCTACAATTATCATGGTGGAAGAGACGACATATCAACAATTATTAAGTGGAAGAGACGACATTTCTACAATTATCATGGTGGAAGAGACGACATTTCTACAATTATCATGGTGGAAGAGACGGCATATCTACAATTATCATGATGGAATAGGCGATATATCTACATTTATCATATGTCGGCATCAAGTCATCATGTGAGGGTCACAGGTCAATGTTACTAGAGGTAACGTAACTCAGAATTTCTAGTAACGTCTCCAAGGGTAATGCCGCAGTAACCCGATCATGACATGTTACAAATTTCTGGATGAGCGCCTCTGGGATGTGGCGAGGTGAGGGCGAGGTGAGAGCGAGGTGTGGGCGATGTGTCCAACTCAGGTAGAGTCATGTGACCTGTCTTACATGAGATAGACCTGTTCAACCGTGGAATATATAGCAGTGTATATCAGTGGTATAGCAGTGCATACCAGTGGTATAGCAGTGTATATCAGTGGTATATATATGAATGATACACAATACCAGTGGCTTTATATGCTTCTACAGTCTTCACGCTATGTCCTTGTAATTTATTGATAAAGACAATGGATGGCGAAACGTCTACAAATTAAAGATACCCAGATGTTTCACATGTGTCTGGTTCTTCATGTCAGTGATATATAACACCGACGATATAATGAATCAGACACTTGTGAATCATCTAGGTATCTTTATTCTGTAGAAGTTTCAATCTGCTTTATTGTGTTAATAGTCTTTGTTTGGCGAAACAAATACAGAATAAAGATACCCAGATGTTGCACGAAGGTTTAAGTCACAATATATAACATGACATATTCCTAACCCCAACATGTTTCGCGCAACGTACAGCTGCTTGAACTATATTTGCCTGTTACTCTCAGAGGAAAGAGTTCAGGAACGTTTTGTCCGTCTACTCTGAAGATAATTGTTACTAACATTCACCCAGAGTCCCAAGAATGATCTTTCGAGCTGTTCAAAGTTCCAGTAAGTGGTCCTGCAAGCCGGATGAAGACCCCAGTGTCTCCACAGACCTGGATAAAGTCCCAAAGGTCACATGAAACACCAGTGAGGTTTGAACTAACCAACAGATAAATAGCCTTTCACGAATTGTGTGGATTAAAGTCGTTAATTAAAGTAATTTCAGAAGGAGACACAGAGTAATCAACTAAGCTGAATTGCCTTAAATGTAAATGAAGGGTGAACCCTCTGAGCTAATTAGAACATTCAAGGAGGTTAAAAATAATTATAAGCAAGCTCTGAAGACCTTGGAAAATAATTACTTTGATATCGACATAATCAGGGACAAAGATGGTGTCAAGACTGCGAGTTCGGCAGCACCTCGGCACTTTGTGTCGGATTTACAAACATTTAGAATTACTGTAGCCAGTCGTCCTAGTTGTTGAACGAGACACTTGTGGAACATTTGGGAATCAATACTGAGGAAACGTTTCGCCAGCCAGTGACTCCTTCAGTCAAAGAATGAAGGCACACTGAAGCAAACCTACTGCAGTGTTCTCCATTCATATGTTAATTCCTCATCTGCCACCGAACTCTTGTGTATCGGACTGAAGAAGTCACTGGCTGGCCATCCTTTCCTGAATAAAGATTCACAAATGTTGTACAAGTGTCTCATTCTTCAACTTGAAGGATTTCTACATCAAACCGTCTTAGTATTCTACATACCAGATATGTTATAAAGTAGTGTGCAAGATAATCTGGCACACTACTACACCGCTTGAATATCCAGCTCATGAAACGCTGCCTCTCATGAGAAGAGATTAGTGAGTGTTTACGAGATATTCTGTGTTGCATGCAAGCTACATGAAGATAGAACCGTATTCATTAATGTGGAAACTCAACCATCAGCTCAGCATGAGAAGCGTACATCTCCCAGTAGACTGTCATCAGACGATAAAGTCAAGATAGACACTAACCAAACTGTGAACAAAGTTAACAGTGAACATCTGTCACACCTTGGAAACTTCTCCACAGTGTGTTGTTCTGTGCCACGAATCAGACTGGGTTCAGTGTTGCAAACAATACTCGAGAGTCGAGGCTCGTAAGCAAAGTGCTCAGCAAGTGGCATGGTGCAGTAAGTGTTTACTTGACCATGGGTGAGGAAAGTTCACGACGAAATTGTGAAAGTGTTTTAAATGCAAAGAAAAGCACCATACTGCTCTCAGGACTGATGGACAGGTGGTTCCGACCAGCTGACGGCACTCAGTGTTGTGTCAAAAGACATAGAACCAAATACTGATAACAAGACGACGTCTACAGCACTTCTGATTGCCCAAGTGGAGCTCTCTAACAAGTCACACAAGACGGGCAAAAATTCTCACACCAAGATACAGCTCGACAAAGCTAGGTTTTTCAAATATTCTGGAAATCAGACATATGATCTGTTATGATGGATGAATTTCCGTCTAGCTAGCATATCAGAGCAGTACAGAACACTGTAGCCTTAGTGAAGAGAGCCAAGGTATAGCTTTGCCTGTCCTGAAATACAGGCGGACAGAGTCAGTCCAATCGATTTAATTATCTGGAGTGACAACTACAATTGTTTTGTGCAGAATATAGTAAGTAAACATGATGCTTACTTACTGACCACAGCTGGAGGTCATACGATTTGTGGTTCAGAAGCTGGTGTTATTACTGTGGAGAATATTCTGCTAACTAGAATCACCTTAAATCATGTCCCATAACAGAAATTGTCACCAGTAGAAGAGATGAATAAAGTGGTGTTCATAAACCTTGGAACTTGGATATCATAGGCAATGATGTGACTAAACTGAGCCCACAGGAGTCAGAGTCTTATAACCAATATTTAGACACTGTCAAATATAATGATGGTCAATATTGGGTTAGATTAACATGGAAATTAAACAAGCCACATGTGCCTAGGAAATATTGCGTGGCTTTCGGACAAGAGACAACACAAATTCATGAGCTAAGGAAGAAACCAGAAGTTCTTACTGTATTACTAAATCACTTCCAGATGACACATTATTGTACCACTAATGAACAATAAACCTCAGGATTTTCTTAAATCCTCTTCTACTTGGAAATCTTGGCAGTTGTTGTACAACATAAGTTTGTCTTGAGATCTGCTGAATAATCAAACTTGCAAATAATAATTAAAAACATCATTACTGCAGTGATCTCAACATTTGAAAGTGAATGAACATCATTACTGATTCTCCTCTGGAAGAGTTATGTATGAGACACTTGTGCATCACTTGGGTATCTTTACTGAGGAAACGTTTCGCCAGCCAGTGGCTTCCTCAGTCCAATAAAGAGAAGAATGGTGGATGAGAAGGGTTTGAGGTTATTAATCCCTCAGCCTCGAGTCGATATGTCCGGTCTATCAATCTTGATAAAAGTGCAGCATATGCTCAAAGGGGCTTATATACTACAGACAGGTGAAGTGAAGCAGTTGGTGGCGGCGTCACCGGTGGAAAAATCCATTAGTGGTATTAGGTCATGTTTATAGGTTAAGCAAGTATTGAAGATTTCCCTCTATCAAGGTTCCAAGATCCTCCGACTGCTGAGCCTTACTTGTCTGCAATATATAAACCCTTTCTCCCCGTATATACTGCACTTTTATCAAGACTAATGAACTGAACACATCGACTCCTGCCTGAGGGACTGATTACCTCAAACTCCTCCTCATCTTTCACCCTTCTTCTCTGTATTGGATGGAAGAAGCCACTGACTGGCGAAACGTTTGCTCAATAAAGATCCACAGTCGCACAAGTGTCTCATTCCTCCACATTGTACTTGGGTAATGTCTCGTGAGGGAGGAGGACTTCTGATGACTTGTGACACTAGAGGAGGGACACACGCTACTTAACAAGAAAGTCTGATCATATTACTCAAGAACCCCTTGATCTTATGTCCAAGTGAGACAGCGATGCAGACAAAGGGAGTGTCCAATATTGAACTGCGACACAGACACCAAGTGTCACTGGATCGCTTACTCCGAGGTGAAGCAACAAAGGAATTACTGCTTAATGAATCAAAGTGTTTTAAATCTCTGATTATATCACAAAACATGTTATTGAAATATGGGTTATTACCTCAGCTCTTATTGAGGTGTTCTTAGTAAAGGTTTTTACTACAGCTAATTGCGTTCAATTTATCAATTAATTTATGAAATATAATAATGAAAATATTTATCATTACAATTTATATATATGTAAATACAAAGTGAATATCACTAGTAAGAAAATATGTATCTGGTGAGACCTTTGCTCTCCCTTGCTAGTGACTCATTCATGTGAGTCACAATATACTCTGTTATTTAGTGTGTGTGTGTGTATTCACCAATTTGTGGTTGCAGAGGTCGAGTCACAGCTCTTGGCCCCACGTCTTTGCTGGTCGCTAATAGGTCTACTCTCTACCTGATCCATGAGCTTTGTCGTATCTCTTCTTAACGCAATGTATGAATCCTGCCTCCACTACATCACTCACTAGATTGTTCCACTTCCTGACAACTCTGTTACTGAAGAAATTCTTCCTAACATCCCTGTGACTCATCTGAGTCTTCAACTTCCAACTGTGACCCCTTGTTTCTGTTTCTGTCCATCTTGTAGATTTCTCTCAGTATTTTATATGTCGTTATCATGTCCTCCCCTGTCCCTCCTGTTCTCCAGTGTCGTCAGGTCGAGTTCTCGTAGGACATGTCCCTAGCTCTGGAACTAGTCTCGTTGCAAACCTTTGCACTTTCTCTAATTTCTGGACGTGCTAGACCAGTTTGGGTTCCAAACTGGCGCTGCATACTCCAGCATGGACCTGACGTACACTGTGTACAGAGTCCTGAACGATTCCTGACTAGGTGTCGGAACGCTATTCTAAGGTTTGCTAGTCGCTTATATGCTGCCACAGTTATTTGGCTGATATGCACCTCAGGAGACGTGCTCGGTATTATACTCACCCAAGATCCTTTTCCTTGAGTGAGGTTTGCAGTCTTTGGCCCATTAGACTGTGCTCTGTCTGCGGTCTTCTTTGCCCTTCCCGATCTTCATGACTTTGCACTTGGTAGAGTTAAACTTTAGGAGCCAGCTTCTGGACTAGGCATGCAGCCTGTTCAGATCTCTATGCAGTCCTGCCTGGTCCTCATCCGATTGAATTCTCCTCATTAAGCTTCATATCGTCTGCAAACAGGGACACTTCCGAGTCTATTCCCTCTATCATGTCATTCACAAATACCATATGGACTCCCCGTAATTGGGCTCCCGTAATTGGATCGAACCTGATTGACTCTCATTCATAATGTGTTGTTTGACTCCGACCGTTACAATATTATTGTAATGAAGACTACATATAAATGAATTTGTAAATGTGTGTATATATATTTGTAAATGAGTATACATACATTAGCAGTGTACACATGTATTCGCACCTGTGTGTACGTTAAGTGATCAGTGTTTACGTGTGAAAATGTATATGTGGACTTTTTTTTTTTTACGTATATGGGCGTGTATTTCTTAATGTTTGTGTACATAGTGATCTCCCCCCTCCCACATACACACAGCTCATCTCTGAAGAAGAATTCACCACAGTCAAGTTCACTGATGGAGCTATAAAGAATCTGAATCACCCATGGAATCCTCCTCTAATTTTAGTATCTAATAGAGATGGTCCTGAGCTGCTGCAATCAATTGCTGGAAACTCAATGCCAGATACGTCCATAATGCTTGCCCATCACCCTTGTTCAATGTTTGGGTAAAGTAACGTCCATAATGCTTGCCCATCACTCTTGTTCAATGTTTGGGTAAAGTAACGTCCATAATGCTTGCCCATCACTCTTGTTCAATGTTTGGGTAAAGTAACGTCATAATGCTTGCCCATCACCCTTGTTCAATGTTTGGGTAAAGTAACGTCCATAATGCTTGCCCATCACTCTTGTTCAATGTTTGGGTAAAGTAACGTCATAATGCTTGCCCATCACTCTTGTTCAATGTTTGGGTAAAGTAACGTCCATAATGCTTGCCCATCACTCTTGTTCAATGTTTGGGTAAAGTAACGTCATAATGCTTGCCCATCACTCTTGTTCAATGTTTGGGTAAAGTAACGTCCATAATGCTTGCCCATCACTCTTGTTCAATGTTTGGGTAAAGTAACGTCCATAATGCTTGCCCATCACTCTTGTTCAATGTTTGGGTAAAGTAACGTCCATAATGCTTGCCCATCACCCTTGTTCAATGTTTGGGTAAAGTATAGTGCAAGAAATTCATTCATCAACTTGTCAGTTTTCTAAGCCATTTTTTCAAGTGATTCAAATGGCTTAAACCCCCATTTTGATACATAGTTTCACGAGGGAGCAGTAGGAAAAACTTTTGTTTGACCTGATGAAAACATTCTCAAAATCTTTGAAAAGCAATAAGCAATGGTTGATATAAGATGACAACTTCTACAATGTTTGAAACTCTGTCCTATTCATAGGGGAACTGCCAAGGTACTACCAAAAGCATTCAGCGAGAGAGAATCACCTGTACTGGGATGCTCCTGCCTCAGTTCTTTTTATGTTTCATGCCAGATTCTCTTGCTTTTAGCTTCATGGGCTCTCTCATTCCTAGTCTTAAAGCTGTGCATGGAGCTTGTTTTCACCCCTTCATCAAACTTTTTCAGGCTGCCGCCCCCCTTGGCTCCCACCCCACATATGAACGCACCTCTTTCTTGGTGTTACATTTACTGCAAATTCAAAACAATAATCTAACACTATAAACACGCGTATTGATTTCACAAATAAATTACAGCGTAGTAAACAAATTTGTTTAACAATATGGAAGGGCAAATTTACATCTCATCTGTAACAACATTGTCTTCACAATTTTAATGAGATGGATGTTCTTGTTGCAGGAACATCACCTTCTGAGATGGATGTTCTTGTTGCAGGAACATCACCTTCTGAGATGGATGTTCTTGTTGCAGGAACATCACCTTCTGAGATGGATGTTCTTGGTGCAGGAACATCACCTTCTGAGATGGATGTTCTTGTTGCAGGAACATCACCTTCTGAGATGGATGTTCTTGGTGCAGGAACATCACCTTCTGAGATGGATGTTCTTGGTGCAGGAACATCAGCTTCTGAGATTCGATTAAGGGGGTCATTGGAGACTTGTCTAGGAC